>VZSV01000005.1:3156452-3234256 GCA_013398735.1 Nothocercus julius
CAAAGATCTTTCAGGTATAAATAAATCAGAAGATTTTTCTTGCTGGAAGCGAAGTTAATTGGTTTCCATTTTACTTACATGGTAAACCAGGCATTTCTTTATACACTTACTTTTAAACTAACTTAGAATGAAACCACAAATACAAATCAAATCTAGAACTAATTTTGCAAACATATCAGAAAAACACTAGTTTCATGGGCACTGTTTTCCACCAGCGTTAATGTTATGATGATGAACTATGCAGTTAGGAACTACACAGCTGACCAGGCATCCCCACTGAAGGGCAACTTCTAAATTGTGTTTTATTTTTTATACAGGACCTGATGCTCCTTCGAAACTCTTCATATTCAGTATTATATTTAAGATAACAACGCAGAGCTGCAGCATACTACACACTGCCCGCTTCCTCATGGAAGTATGTTTTATACTTGCACAGGCAGAAACAGAGGACTGCACCAGCTCAGTTTGCAAGCACTTGACTGAAAAACTAAATGCCTGCAAGATAGTCTTAAGCTTTTAGTATCGCAGAAGGTGATAAAGACATACGGGTTCACTTACATAGGACAAAACCATCACTTACCAAGACAGTCGAAAGGCCTCCCTGGAGAGCACGGCACAGCGGTCAGGCCTGTGAAGGAGCCTGGCGTGCCTGAGAAGCCCCGTGGGAAGCCCTGCTTGGTGCGTTACTGTGTTGAGGAGCAGAACAAAGGTCAGGACTTGAGAGGAAAGAGCAAAGAGTGAGAGTTTGGGGAGCTGGGTTCTAATCACTCTCTGCACCCAAGAGCGGCATCATGTCTCTCCTCACAGGTGGCTTTATTAACTGCAACACAGACTTGGCAATGAGGACGGAAGGACAGAAATTTTATCACACAAAGTTCTTGTGGTCAGTTTGAGCATGATGCACATCTGTGCATCTTATAAACTAGTCAGCACACAGTTATCTCCAGGGTTGTGGTGCTCTGGGCAAATGAAGAAACCTAACAGCAACAGGGAGTCACCCACAGTGAGGAGGATACAACAGGGAGATCCACCAGCTCCTTGTGGTGATCCCTGCTTCCTGTGCATGGTGACTAGGGCTACCTGTCAGGGTAGCCGTTCTAGAATGTGCAATCAGTCACGTGTACAGATATAAGGGGCTCTAAAAATAGAAAAAGAAAGATGACAAAAGCTATTTCTGTAAGTGGCTAAGGCTTTAGTCTTTAATTTAAACTCTAGATGAATGTATATAAAAAAATCAGAAATTCATTAAGTGCTATGGTTATTCCGCACCAATTAAAGGAAGCCCAGACCACCGCTTTACTTACCGAGGGCAACCAGAGCTCAGCGTCTGCTGCGTTACTACACAGCACATGCTAAGTGGCACCTAATGCACGTTGTGTGAGCAGGCGCACACCAAACTGCAGAACGATCTGAGCTTAGGCAGCTTAGCTTCCCACCTGATCAATACGCGAATTACCTCGTTGCTATAACGACACAAATTGCCTGCGTGGAAGCTGCTGTGGCCGTACACAGCTGCCGGTGGCCCCGTTGCAGCTGCAGCGCTGGGGCATTACAGCGCGGCAGCAGCCGGGTGAGGGGAAAGGTCTCGCCTCTGGGATCCATTCCAGTGCTCATTTTCAGCTTAGCAGGTGAAGGGATGAGCTGGCTGCCCCCGGGAAGGCCAGATGGCTAGGAAATTCAGGCTAGTCACCGCGGAGGGGGAAATAAGGGCGGCCCCGATGTCAGCGCCATGTGCGCCAAGCCCTGGCAGCTTCTGTGGCGAGCTCACCCACGTGCGCTGGCGGGCTGGCAGCAGCACCGCGGCGGCCACCGGCTCTCCCGCCAGCCCTCGTCACCACGCGGCCTCAGCTCTCAGCTCATGCCATTCAGGCACCGATACAACACTGCACCAGTCCCCTCAGTCAAGGTATTTATAGAGGCCTGACTCACTGACTAGCAGCAGCCACCTTGGCGAAGTGAAACAGTACTTACAAAGTCAACACACAGACGTATTGCCAGGGACACAGGGGTTTGACTAAATACATCTCAATACCTACTCTGGATATAAAATATACCAGCAGTTCTTATTTATTTAAGTACATAGTTTTCCTCCTTGAACATCCTTATGTTTATTTATAAGGCTACATAGTGACTTTAACTCTAAACTGACAATATTTGCTTTTTTTCTATTAGTCTTTGACTTCACAGCCACCCAGGTAGAACATAAGAGCTGACTAGGGGAAGCTCATCTATTATCACTACAGTGGTTTTAATGTAACTTCTAGCCCAGCTTCCCAGAGGCACAAAAGCTTTGTAGGTAGGAACGAAACCAGAACTTACAAGAAGAGATGAAAGAATGAAGGATAAACTGGACATAGATACGCACTCAACCCTCTCACCCCCGTATGTGCCCTCAAAGGGCACAGATTGACATTCACAGTCCAGAACCAATTCGCAAGACTAGTAATCCAATGTGGTACTGCATGTATTACAATACATTTTACCAAGCAAAAAAACAACCCGCCCTCCCCTCCACCCCAAAAAAAAAAAAAAAAACCCCACCACCTAAACATCCTGCAACATTTGTTTGGGATTACTTTCTAGATTAAAATAGTACCTCTAAGTTGCAAAGACACAAAGCCCCTCTGAATCAATAAACACACTTGTTCACCTATGCCATAAATGCTGTTGTAATTTATTAGATACTGCACCAGGCCGGAGACAAAAACTTTGGTGAGAATAACATACCCAATTCCTCATAGCAAAAGGGCCTTTCCTGCTACAATGGATTCTCATTATAAATTCATGAAAAGTTAAGTTCAAGTCTATGTGTTTATAGAAAGATCTGCTACAAAATACTATTGTGAAACAATCTAAAATAAGACATGAGTGAATTGTCGAGAAAAGCCGAGAAGTTTAGCATGAGGAATACCTCAGCTCCTAAGGCAGATTCTGGAACACTGCCTTTTAGTGCAGGCTCTGCAGATACATGTTGTCAAGAGACAGGTTTTGCATTAAGCAAAAGATACACATGAAAACTTTCTTAGTTAATTTAATTCTGGACGAATGCAGAGCTTAAGTCTGCCTTTTTCTGCTAAACTGCAGAATTAAAATTATGCATCCTGTGTCATTCCTCTCAGCACCATAAGGTTCTCCCCCCCAGCTACCGACCTACTCAGCACAGAAAATCTAAGCACAAGAGGGCATCAGAGCTCAGTTTTATCTGAACTTTTTTTTTCTTTTTTTTTTTAAAATGTGTTAAGAGATGCTTCATAAGGAAAGGCTCTTTTGCCGTACATTCAGTGCTGCCTGTTCCCAGTACAGAAAATAAGAATTGTGGCTTCAGATCAGAGCAACGTTTCTTCTAACCTAATCCTACCTTCTGAGAGCAGATGTGTGCAAGAAAGTGGCCTTCCATTTTTTCTGGTATTTCAGCTCTGAACTTGACCAAAATTAGCTAGTTTAAAGCCACCTTATTCTTTTCCTTGCTTATTCTCCTCTACCCTTCTGCTTTGAACAGACTTGAGTGTGGAAGCATTTTGTCCTAATTTGGCAAAACCAATTCTGCCATGGAATCGCCTACACTGGGTCAGCAAATACCAACTCTGTGCTAGGGAACAGGAGGTATGAAAATGCCAGATTAGTATGAAAATGCCAGTCCTTTTCAAACATGAAGAAAACTAATGAAATTACATTTAAGCAAAAAGAACTTCTATAACTGGTACCGGGGACAGTGAAGAAAATAGATGCAACTTCTCAAGAGAGTCAGAGAACTGCCACTTCTTCTTCTTTAGTTCTTGAAGAGAGCCAGAGATTCAGCAAAATATCCAAATATGAAGATTTAATAATCAGTCTCTAGCTATTAGCTATATTGCACACACATTTCATGCTCAGAGTATCTTATTCAACCTTCACAGTGGGACTACTTTGTTAGCTGAAGCATCTGCCGGAAGGAGGCAGATGAACAGACCGTTCCATGCTAAAATTGATGTTACTTGAAGCACCACTCCATTATAAATAACCCTTTAGTGAGTCAGCAGATGAGGCCCTAATCTGCAGGGTTTTTTAGTAAGACAGAATACAATGCAGCTCCTCCGTCACCCAAATGGTTAATCTCTTAAAATATATGTCCCATTATGTTTTTATATTTCGCCAACATTTAAAAGGGATTAAAGGCTCCAAGTGAGCAGCGAGGCTCAGGCCGCCCGCCCGCGGGCGCAGGGCCCTGCCGGGCAGCAGGCGCCCGTGCCGAGGGGACGCGCTCCGTAGCCGGTACCCAGCAGAGGGCAATGTCTGGCTGCGAAGGGATCTAACCCACTGTTCCCTGCACTCCTCCAGTCAGAAAAGGCAGCTGTGTGCAAGCAAGACCGACCTGCCATGCTAGTAGCACCATCATAAGCAACTACTCTGAAAGGAAGTGGGGAGAGCATGATTTAGCTCGATTCTGCTCTTTTCCAGCCAATATTAGAGACA
This sequence comes from Nothocercus julius, assembly GCA_013398735.1. NCBI lineage: Eukaryota > Metazoa > Chordata > Aves > Tinamiformes > Tinamidae > Nothocercus > Nothocercus julius. Next base: position 3,160,905 of record VZSV01000005.1, read on the forward strand.
CCTGGAACAACTACATTTTAATTTCCTACTAAAGGAGATAAAATTAAAGACATCTATTCAGCAAGGAAGCAATTCATCATTTCTTGGGTGATCTGACCAGAAGACCATCCGGCAATCATTTTCAAATCCAAACCCAAGGTAACTTCCTGCAAAACGCTGGGGAAGCACCATTGCCCCGGGCCAGGCCCAACACAGTCTCCGCACTTCAGTGTGCCCTTCTCTTCCTCCAAGGCCCTTGGGCACTGAGAGAAACTCAAGGGGATTCTTCTTCCTTTTCATTAGTAGTTAAATAAAAGGTCAATAATGGCTGCTTTAGCACTTAAACCGTTTCAAAGCAAGGAGCAAGAAGTCCTATAAGCTCTCTGTAGTCAAGTGGGGTCCAGAAAGCCAATGCAAAAGTATCAGCAAAATACAGCCCATTCATTCATCTTGCCATTTTAAAGGATCAGTCCAGTACTCATCAGAACGGGAGCGGGAGGGGTAGAAGCTCTAACATAGCCTTTGAATAGGAAAGAAGCCCAGTGAGACCTAGCAAGACACCTAGCCATGCTTATGAAAGGGTTTTCATGACCATTCCCAAGGAGAACAGGAAAAGCATCTCAGGAGGCAGCTGCAGGGGTAATGCAGGGTCTGTGAAGCAGGCCATGGGCAATACCTCCTTTCCTTCATTTGAAAAGGACCATTAACCCATCATCAAATTCCTAATGCCTAAAGCTACACTCCAGCTGTGCCAAGCAGCGGCTCCTTCCTTTGTAAAACAATGACTTTAGTGTAAAACACTAAAACACTGGAATTTGCAGTGAGCCTGCACTTCAGCTTAGGCAGTAGGACCTCCTGCATTTCTGCTGTGTTAATTCTTGCATCAAAATGCAGTTTTCAGGGGGATACCATTATATTACTGTGCCCATACTAACCAGAGTTCCTACTCATGGAAAGAAAAGCAAGGTGTTACTTTTTTCCCCTCTGCTAAAATTCCTTGCTAAGACATTTGCTACCTTCTAGTATTAAGCTGTATCTCCTCTTCCATAAATATCCTCTTCTAATTGCTCTGCTGACAGCAGTGATTTTGAATCTAAAGAAAATCTGATCTTATCTCAAATGGCTTCAGCAAAACATGTGCCCTGTTCTGTTCAAGATTCAAAGCACAAACCTCAGAGCTCAAGGTACTATGCAGAGGCAAACGGACAGACAGCAGCTTGCACTGACTTTCTCCTGCCAGGTCCGCAGAAGGCCATCAGCTGCATGACAGGGAGAGGGTTCACTGAGATAAAGACCCAGTGCTGCAGTAGGACTACAGCAGTAGCACTTTGGAAACAGCTTTCTTTCTATAAAATTTCACATAACTTAAAAATAAAAATGTTTAGCCTGTATACTATGATTAACAGGCATGCAATCACAAAGCTAACATTTTCTTAACTTCTCACAACTTCTTAAAAACAAAAATAGAAGCATAACGTTGAGCATTTGGTATTTCTGTATGTGCACGCATGCCTGCGTAGGTGTTTTCAGAGCTCTTCTATGTGAAGTAAGAATCAGTGAAAATGCCAGACAGACACAATCGGGCAATACAGGTACAACCCGGCGGTCTTCCCACCTTCCCTGACCAGGAACAGCTCATTGCAGCACAGAACTACACAGAAAGCTCCCAGCCTGCTCTGTTATAGGCAATGGGACAACAGTAGCTGAAGAGGCCGATTTTACACCACCTGAACTCAGCTGGAAGCAGCTACTGTTGGCAGGAACCTCTGGAGTTCTCCTGGACCATCTCCCCTGCTCAAAGGGGGAAATAGAGCAGGTTGCCCAGGTCTGTATCCATGGGGGGTTTGGGCATCTCCAATGTTGGAGCCCCCAGAGCATCTTTGGGCAACCTGCTCCAGTGCTCAGATTCCCACATTTCAGTTTGTGCCCATGGCCTTTCATTCCATCACTGGGCACCACAAGAAAGAGCCTGGCCCCATTCTCTGGCACCCTTCCACCAGAGAAAATTATCTGATAAGAAAAACGAGATGCCCCCGCGCTGCTGAACTTTCCCTTTTCCAAGCACAACAGTCCCAGCTCTCTCCTCATATCAAATGCTCTCATATGCTCTTTATATTTGCATAAGGCAGTAAAATTAGTTTTCCACCAATAGCTGTACCTGTCACCATTACAGGACTCAAAAAAGAAACAAAGTAAAAATATAATTTCTATAGGACCCAAATTACTTGCTGTGTTTCATAGTTTTTAAACTGTTGTCTCGGCTGTTTTTGCAAATCAAGTCCTTCCTTCAGAACTAACATCACTCAAAGTTTCTCTTCAAGAGCCCTTGTGCTCTTGGTAGCAGCAGATGACACTCTCACACAGCTCTGGTTTAGCTCTCTACAGCAGGATTTTTAACAAGAGTATTAGAAAGCACAGGGGATGTTCAGGGAGCTTTGCGGGGTTTAGTTTCCCTTTTTTTTTCCCCCTGGTATTTTTGCCGCAGTTGTTTGTATGGAAGCATAACAAGATGCTCAGCTCGTGTCACGTAGGATGAAGAAGGTGCTACAGGCACAGTTTTATGTAACTATGATTTAATTTTGCATCATATTCTGTATGATTAAATCTTTACTACAAAGACTGTTAGGACAATAGTCTGTTGTTTTTTTGCCAGCTCCTGACACTAGCCTGTTTTCACTTTCCAATAGGAACAAAACACTAGTCACACACTGCTGTGTTTAGTATTTTCTTCTAATACTGTAATGAGAGTTAGCACAAAAATCATAGTTAGAGATTATCAGTTTGTTCAGAAGAATCAGAAGCAACCCACTTGATTTTTTGGAGAAAAATATAGATAATTATCCTTACAGATAATTGTTTGGGAACTCTTTCCGTAATAAAATCTAAAATTTATGTAGGCAGATATTGTTTAATTAGACATCCCAGTCAGGCAAGTAAATACCAGCATTTCCCTTTAAAGATAAGCGACCAGGTTCAAAGGGAGTTCGACATTCTCACACAAAGGAAAAAAACAGTGGATTCAGAAAAGGAAGTCAGATTTCTCAGTTTGAAATCCATGGGTACAACATCAGATTCACCTCTCTGTTGCTAGACCATGATCTTGAAAAAGCAATGTAGAAGCACCATTATTCTGCAAAACTTACCTACAAATCTAGCTTCTATTATGTACTAAACCTCAAATAGTTTTAAGCCTTTTGCTTCTTGGTACATAATATTTAACAAAGCATTTGTCCAATGTTAATTCAAATTTTACTAATCAAGGTAAGCTACTTCTGTGCAGTATTTAAACCATCCTTGTGTGCTAGCAATAACACTACCAATAACAAAAAAAAAAAAGTCACACACCACCACAGTCCAATAGATTCTAGCAGTACTTTCTGAATCTTGCTAGAAAAGAGCTATCTATAAATAGGAAAATCACTGGCAGATGCCACAATTGATCTTTAGACTCTTCTTACAAAAGCTTTACTGAGATAAGTTAACATATTGCACTTAAGCTAAGAATCTGAAAGCAAAAATATGCAAAATTTAAATGTCAAGAAAGGCAATCTAAAAATGATGATATGATTAAATACAGAAGAACAAGACATTCATACTTTGGTTTTAAGATTTTACCTAGTCATTCTTGCCTTGAAATAATGAGGCCTTTTTCCTATTTCCTCTAATCATAGAATCAAAGAATCATTATGGTTGGAAAAGACCTTTGAGATCATGAAGTCGCACCGCAAGCCCCTCAGCACCATGCCTGTTACCCATGTCCCTAAATGCCTCATGTACATGTCTCTTGAACACTCCAAGCAATGGTGACTCCACCACTTCCCTGAGCAGCCTGTCCCACTGCTTGACCACTCTCCGTGCAGGAAAATTTCCCCATGTCTAACCTGCTAAGCAGCAGAGCCCAGCTCGGCCGTGACGCCCTGGGGCTACAGTGACAGCCCCGTGTGCCAGCCCTGGGACACGGTGCACCCTGCACAGGTGGCCTGCAGTACATCTGGGGACCAAGTCAGCAAAGAGGTGAAAAGGAGAACAGCTAAGTGGGGACTTGTTGCTGACAGAGCATCTTGCCCACATCCTTGTTTTGAACTGCACCATCCTGCACTGGTTTTCCGGCCTGGAGGTTGGTCTGAGCGCCATGAGGGAGCCTCTGAATACGGACACCTGGCCAAGGCTTCCGAAGCCCCTCCTTCACGTGTGTGCTCGGAGCCACAGCTGCCACGCAAAGCCAAAACAGAGCATGTCCGTCTGTCTAATGCTATAGGCACAGCATCTAAGCGCAATGAGACAAAGCTGCTGGGGCATCTGAATACTAGTTCCCTATTACACCCCATGTCTTGTAGAAGATACTGCTTCTTTAGTGCCAGACCACTTCAGTTAGTGCCATCCTAAACTCCAGTACTGCAAATCCCAGTAACTGAGCTTGCTGCTTCCACTGTCCAGGCCCACTGGGAATGGCACAGGAAGATGGAGACTGAGGAGTCCCCGCTCGAAAGGGACCTTCACTGCACTGCTGGGCCTGCCTGCTGTGGCTGGACGTATGATCCAGCCTAGTGGCCCCCGCCACGGGGCACGGCCCTCGAAGAGGAGCACGAAGACTCCACCAGGAGACGATGCTGGTGGCGCCGCACCGCAGGCCCGGGGCCACCGCGGCCCCGCCAGCCTCCGGAGCGCCCAGTCCTGGGGACACAGCACCTCATCCTCCAGGCTGAAACGCAAGGGAGACAAGGAATGCCAAGCAAAGGATTTAAAAAAACCAATTGTTTCTACATACTCTTTCAAGAGAAATGTGAAACATTTAGTAAGAATATGGCTTTCTGACAATAAATGTATATACTTTATATGTATAATTACAAATTTTTGAAAATATCTTTGAGGTGAAGGGCCACTGACCATCATATTTTTACATCAGGCATTATAAAGCAGTGGGAAAAGTTAGGCTAATATTTCTATTTTTCTTTACTTTAACCTCATTCCAAATGATGTGAGATATGGCCCATTAGAAAAATTAAATTGCAGGCAAAGACCTGTTTTATTCTTCTTTCTCCCTATTCAATTCATTTAGCACCTGCCTATCTCTTTGTACTGAGAAACAAAAAGCACAACTCAATTTATTATCAAACCCTCAAATGTGCTACTGGGACTGGTAATTGAATTGAAACACGCCACTTCTAGCATAAATTTCCATGTGCAAGAAAAGCAATGCACGTGAGCTTTTAATTACTGCTCTCCTGGCCTTTGAATTTATTGCACTTGTTGATATAACAAGAAACTTGGCATCTGCTCCACTCGGTGACCCCATACTGGATAGATGGGCTGCACAAAACTCTGGCAAGCAGCCACACAGCATCAGAAGTCTAAATCCTTGTTAGAGGTCATGACAAGCTCACCCTACCTACATAAAGGGATATTTAAAAGTGCTTCATGATCTTTTAATTACATTTATTTACCTTACATAATTGCACATATTGCGCTAATTTTTGCTAGCTTCACAAGCATTTGCAATAGGAACTACACTTGTTAAAGTAATCAAGCAATGATGCCTAAACACTTTCTGAATGTAACTTTTATCATTTTAAAGTCTAAGTGGCAACTCTTTATATATAGGCAATTGGCATAGAAATTACAGATGTGGAAACCCGTCCTGTTTGCCATAGCACAATGTTTAAGAAGCATAGAATCAAGCTCTAAAAACGAGGAAAGGTTATTTGGCTTTATGACTTAAGATGAAAAATGATGAATAAACAAAGCTGGAATAAACACATAAAAAATGAAAGGGGGGGGCGGGCAGCTGGAAATGGAAAGCAACTACACGCAGTGGGAGACGGAGGGAGCGGCAGGTTATTTTCCCTCCACTCCGTAAGGATCCTGAGGCAAGCCAGGCTTGGAGACCTCCTTGGAGCACGTTTTGTGCCCGTGGCCAGGCCGAGCCTGCCGGGGCGGTGCTTCTGGCGCTCCAGAGGCCGCTCCCGCCGCTGGCTTCTTGGCAGCGCGGTGGCACAGACCCGGCATGGGCAGGCTGCCACTTCCACCCTTGCTGCCTCGTGTCCCCCTTTCCTCTCCCCTTGCTCCCCTTCTCTGGGTTCAACTCCTTTCTCCTACACACTCATCCTGCCCCCTGCTCCTGTTACAGCTCCCCAACATCGAGTGTCCCTGCCCTCAGGACATGAAGTTATCTGCACCCCCATGTTTGCTTGTCCTCTGCAAGCAGTAAAGGACAAGTCACTGTCTGGGTTGGAACTGCCCATCTGCTACCTTATCACAAGAATGCAAGGACACGGTGATCTCTGTTGGGAGACTTTCTCACTGGGAAACACTACTGTATTCTAAAAGTAGCCAATGCTACCCATTCCTTCAGCAACAATGTCACGCAAAAGTAAATCTTACTGTAGCTGCAGTCAAAGGGCTCATGAAAATGTTAAAGCCCTAAATTATCACAAGACTAGAATAAAGCTTTAAAAGCAAGGGATATATTTTGTACATTTGTTCAACACTTCTACAGGTGAATCAACTTGAAAAAAAAAAAAAAGCACCATTTATCTTTTTCTTGGAGAAGGGTTTAGAAATAAAAGTTTTGCTGCAATTTTTTATTCTATTAAGCAGCTACATGACCACTGAACCAGCTCACATCTGCTCTGCCGCCCCCATCCCAGCAGCACCTCCGCACTCCACAGCACGAGCCTGAGGGGTGCTACCAGCCACTAGGATGCAGTTTGGTTATAATTTGTTGTTATCTTCACATTTAAGAAAAACCTCGGTGGGATTAGAGCACACCGATTTCCCCTGCTATCTGTATTTTTCCCATGGGGTAGAACTCTGCGTTATCTGCAGGTTGCTGCTGCAGCACATGACTCGCTGCCCATACGCACCCGGCTCAAACGCTGTCCTCGGTGCATGCGTTGCACAAGCGTGGGGCAGTTTGCCTCATCACTGAAAACGTCGAGGCACTCGCTGCTTCTCTTCTTAAGGTATTCCTGTATTGTTGGGTTTTCCATGACTGCAATCATCTCACGTAATATTACAAACTACTTTTCTATGCAAATATTGCTTCTGAATAGGGCCTTCTCTCTGGAATTGGATCTTAATGAGCTACTTAACCATTCTCAAAATACTTGCAGATCCTGTAGGTCTCCTTTTTTTTAGCCAACCAAAAAAGGTGAGGATGATAGAGCACTGGAACAGGCTGCCCAGGGAGGTTGTGGAGTCTCCTTCTCTGGAGATCTTCCAAACCCGCTTGGACGCAGTCCTGTGCCACATGCTCTAGGTGACCCTGCGTGTGCAGGGGGGTTGGACTAGATGATCTCTAGAGGTTCCTTCCAACCTTAAGCATTCTATGATTCTATGAAGCTTCTGTAACACCAGTATATTGGCAATAGAGCAAACAAGTGTAGAGAACACTACTCCCTCGCCTGTCCTTTGCAATATCATGATTGGGAAGCCTGTACTTTTTTTCTCTCAACATTTCAAGCTGCTTTTCAAAACCAACTTGAGATGAACTTACTCTCTGACAAATATTTGCCAGATCAAGCTCCAGGTGCAGGATTTCCTTACCCGTACTCCGCCTGAAGTCAGTGAGACAGGGCATGAACAGCGGTTGCAGGATGCCATTAGGCACGATCTTCACTCGCTGCCTGCAGCAGGCAGGGTGCCCTAAGGCAGCTGTCGCTGCCGGCCCCGCCGAGCAGGAGCTGGGGCCTGGGCTTGGGCACCTCTAGCAAAGGCCCTCTCTGTTCCTCTTCCTAGCAGCCCGGCTGCCCCAAGCCAAACATGTATCTAGTTCATTGAAACAAAAAATCTGCTCTGAGCAAATTATCTGAAAGCAGATTTGTGCCAGAGCAGCATTTGACCATAGGACCCCATCTCATTAGCAGATACTGATCCTACTAAGCAATTAACATGTTTCTTTATCTTTTAATCCTGCTGATATACAGGAGAGGGAAGCAGGCATGAGAAAGACATAGCAGGGGGTGCAATGGGCAGCTCCGCAGCAAACTAACCGTTAAAACAAAACAAACAAGTAAACCAAACAACCTTCCCCACCAAGCACACATTAACTAAGCGAGCAGCAAGCTTGAAGAAAAGGCTCATGCCTGTGTGTTCGCAAAACCTGCTAGAACACTGTTCAAAAAAAGCACCTGAAAAGGTATTTTTGACATAACTTTAGAGACTACCAGTAGAGCTATTGCATTTATTCAGTTGCATGGAGGGAGAAAGCATTAGATATAATGCATAAAGAAAAGTAACATGAACATCTTCTAGGAAAAGAAATGAATATTATTATATTTTATAGTAATAATATTTCAGCAAACTGAAACAGATCCACAGTCAGGCAGCATCATTACTTCAGAAATAAGTTATCTTTTGGCTAATAACAGCCAAAAGATTATTTCCGCTTGCTTTAGGAATGAAGCTTTCATGAAGCATATTAAAAGGCTTCAGAATTTAGGTCTCCAACTACATAGTGGTCTATAATATGTATTATGTTGTTCTGGTTTACTTAGCAGGACACCCTGACATGAACAACTAACAAAAGCCCTATGCTGAGCCTGTAATTCTGAAAAAAATCTTTCAGAGGAAATACTTTCTCTCTCCAATAGAAGATAAAGTTTATCCCAACTATGACCAAATTATTTTTGAAAAGCCTTTATGAGAAATCCTCTGGATTTTTTTATTACACATTTAGCTTAGTGATGAAGTATTTGCAGCACTGACTCTAACGCCGCTCTCTTCTGGGTTGTATACAGTGAGCACACCCAAGTCTCTAGTGAACATGTACCGCTTCTTGCGGTGCATATTCAAGCGGCTGGCTTGTCAAAGTGCTAACACAGTGCTGCAGGAAACCCTGGACACCAAGGGCTGTATCCTGTGCTGCACAGGTCCACCTGCAGATTCAACAGGCTCAGCCGAAAGAGCTCGGCAGGAGGCACTAACATACACCACAAGCAAGGGCCTTCTTTCAAGATTTCCTGGAAGCTTCTTTGCACCTTCAAATCTGCCAAAGTCATGAAATTTGAGAACTTGAATTAAATGCAGGCAAGGTTAAACAGGCATACACTCAAAGGACAGGCTGTGCTCAATCTGCGCTCACAGTTCGAGAGGATATGAAGGGCGAAGGTGTTAGTGCTCCCCACATGGTACATCCCCATTTCTGGGATTGGGAAACTGAACTATTTTCCCTTCAGAGTTGCCTGACACATGTGTGCAGATGCTTCATTCCACTTCAGCTCTATCAAAAGTGAGCCTTGTTAGTTTACTGCCTCATATGTTAAGGTGCTTTTGACTTTACTAATATAACCTATACACAGCAGCTGGAATACACCAAGTTTAGACTGGGATGAAATGTTCCTGTGACCTTGCTAACAGATTCCTGCACATTGGAGCAAGAGCTCAATGCTCTCCTTCCTGACCCATTCGGTTCCAACCGAAGGACAGAAAGCTTGGTTTATAACTCATGGTGAGATTACTGAGTAAAGACAAGTCACTTGCATTTGCTTTGGGCAAGTTACACATACCTGCTGACCTGCAACACAGAGCTCCTCCACAACCCAGTTGTTCAGTAGTTTACTTCAGAGCACAGCACTGAGGAGTATTTATAACTAACTAGTTCTCATTTCTGCTTCTGAAACGCCTGTATTCCTTTATTAGGGACTATTAGCTCCCAGGCTAACAATGCAGGAGATTTTCCATGCATTTAATCTTTGCACTGGATTTTTGTGCAGAATCCTTAAAAGCCAAAAGAAATTTTGACCGCTGCATTTGTCTGTCTTTGCCCAACTCTGAAATCAACAGTCGTTCTACAGGTTTTGATGAGTTTGCGACACAGAATTCAAGCCACTTCTTCCCACCTTCCCAACCAAGAGCTCCCCCATGTGCAGACAAGGAAGCAAATGCATCAAACAACTCCAATTCCCTCCATCAAGGAAAAATTAAGCATGCTAGTTTAGCAGTATAAACTGTAGATTTACACAGAAGAAAACAAAACATACCAAGAACCTCTAACATAGCCAAATAAGCAAAAGAAACTAAAATCTTCTGATTTATGCAGGAGGCTTCAGAAGAAGCTGTAGAAAGCAACCAAGCACTGGCAGCCCGGCAGCCTGCAGAGAAGTTCCCCACGCCCAAGGGAGGCCGGGTGCCCAGGAGGGCCCGCACGACACTGCTCAAGTGACTGGCTGACACAGACCTTCTGTCATGTAGAGCATATTCTTAGTTCTCTAAAAAAAAGTCTTCATCAAAAATATCACTGTTCACTATTTCTTTCCCCTCTACAAAACCAAATTATCATTTACTGAAATTGCACCTAATGTCTGAGTTTTCAGCACCGCTTTATTTGGGCTTGAAAACATAACAGGTTCATTCGGCACATACTTATTTAAATGTTGCACAATATGCCAAGCTTTAGAGGTTTAGCTCCTGCTACTGCATACCACTGGTCAGCTGTAACAGTTCAAATAACACTGCTAAAATATGAAAACCATGAAAAGACAAGCAAAGGTAAGAATTCGCATTTTTAAAAATAAAGACTAAGCTACTGAGTTCATGCATTTTGTGATGCCCATGTTTATTTTTAAGACAATTCTATGGAAACATTTAGACTAGGATAAGACATAGTGAGGCAACTGTGCCATAAATATTAAAATGGTAACTATTAGAAATATGAAAGCACAAGAATGGAAAGTAATCCAAAAAATAATTCAACTTCTAATACAATTCACAATATTCAAAACTAAAGACAACACTCATGGTTTGTGGTTCCTTTTCTTGGATATTGATCAAGACTTCCATATAATCACCATGTGTTTACTTTAAATGGTCCCATTTCAACAATCCACAATGAAGATGCCTCTCTACACTCAACAGCACCCCTGGGTTAATGAACTCACCAGATCAGTGGCAAAAGCAAGTGGCCCTTTGCAGGAGCTAATGGATGGAATTACGCACTAGTATCGCCCAGTGCTTCAGACATCATTTGCAACCAGAAAGTTTCTAGCAACCTTCCTGCTCTGGGCCCGTGAGTATTCTCCTTACAGCCACCCCAATCCATGGCTAGTTTGAACCGTTTCCAATGCTACAGCACTGACCCCAGCCAAAGCTCCGTTAGTCACACCAGTAATTTTTTTTCCCCCCTTCCCTCTTTTAAAGGTGCTAATAGGGCTGATTCTTATTTAACTAATGAGCCAGTAGCACTCTAGACCAGTTTCATTTAATGGACTCTAAAAGATGTAATGTAAATATTGATGTTGGCAATTTTATACTCTATGTATAATAGATGTTATCAACCCCCCTCCAGTTCACTCAGTCAACTCTGTTCTAGTTGATTAATTTTAATAAACTGTCCCCAAAGTGTGCAGCAAAGCCCCCTTCCTGAACACAAGTCCCCATGTCCCAGGCATCCCAGGGCCTAGAGACTGCACCTATTTCCTGCCTCCCCAGCAACAGCCCAGCCACTGCTCCACACCGACAGCATCAGCTTCCCGGTCAGGGAATCTGCATCTTACCCCAGTCCTTTTTTCTTTTTTGTATCCATAAATTGACCTTTCAACAGCCTTAGTATTTCTTAGGGAAGAGTACAACAGTTCTTCCATTGCACATGTACAGATGAAACAATTATGTTGATCTTCAGTTGAAAATTAACTGAAGAACATAGAGCAAGAAGGTTTGAAATAGGAGCTAATCAATGGGAAGCCACAGGAAGGCCACCCTCCTACTGGTAAGTCAGGTGAACAGTGTTTGACATTGCTGCTCCATAGCTACAAACAGTCCCTGACTCCAGCAGCTACACTGTAATATGAATGGGAGTCCAAAAAAATAAGAATGCTGCTTCATTAACATATAATAATTGATAATACTATTATCAAATAACATTATGTAGCAATAGCAATTTAATATCAAAATGTATAGTTTACCTCAACATTCCAGTTTCTAAAACTTGTATTTGTCAGATAACATGTAGTGGTAGACGCTTAGAGCTTTTGTATATTCTAATATCATGATCACAACCCATGATAGTGGGTTTCTTTCAGAAGTTATCTGTACTGTAGAATAAAATCACTGACTATGGCAGCCCCAAGCAAGAGAAAAAAAAGATCGAAAAAATATTCTCTAACAAATAAAGTTCTATGAATGAAGTAATTTCAAGTAAAAAAAAAAAAAATCAGTTATGTTTTATGTATCATAGTAGCAGGTTACTTTTGAACTACTACATAGGCACTACTTGTGACACATCTGCCCCCAAATACCCGCACTTCCATAACACAAGACTGAACAAGAAATTGCTGCAAGTCCCTTGTCTCCAAGGGAGACAAGGCAGCCCTGACAGCCCACGCTGCTCACAAGAAAACTGGCCAGCAAAGCTGTGACAAGGAGCAGGGCCATGCTGGGGATGTCAGTGACAGCAGTGCTGCAGGCCAGTGCCATAGTGGCCCTCTGAGCTTTATTCCTCACTGGAAACCAAAACTCTCTGGATCCAGCTGCTTGGAAAAGCACGGAGAGGACTTCTGCAGTGCCTACCAAGAGATGGCAGTGATAGTCCGCATTTCCTTGCCGGGGACACGCAGCAGCACTGTGTTCACCCTATGCATGCAGATATACGTTGTTCCCTTACAACTACAAACTCTTTGGACACTTTTGAGCTCAGAATTACTCATCTCCAGGGCATCTGTCTAGGTCGGCCACTCTGCAGGAGAGAATCAACTCCCCTGCTGTGAAGCAGAGCTGTGGGACGGATGCTCCAATGTTACAGGGAGGTCATCTGGCCCAAATGTTTTGGTCACAATATTGGTATGCATGTATTCCCATTTCTTAATAGCACATGGCTTTGATCCTTGCAATATCTGAGCCTTTCAGCCTCCTTCCATCAGCAAAGCCCCTGTGTGAGAGTCCAAGTCTGGGCTAAGACAATGGCAAAGGCTGAAGGCAGAGCAGACTTAGGTCCCTTAGCTTTTCAGGGCAAAGCAAGACTTCACAAAGCTGCACGATGCGCCTTCAGGGAACCTCCCGTGGATGTCATGCAGCAGTGCTGGTATCAGCCACAGACAAGGGCAATCTGATGAAGAGTTAAATTAAGAGGCAAGTAAGATAGAGATGATCTTTTAAAGTAAAAAACCCAGTTCTCAAACAGAGACATTAAGAGGGGAAGCAGTGATGATTCATACAAAAAAAAAAAAAAAAAAGCAGTGGTAACCTCTTAAAGTGTGAATAAAAGTCAGAGTAAATAATCCAACCATAGACATCAGAAAGGGCAAAGCCTGAAGTCCAAGACTCAGAAGTGGTTCAGATCTGGAACTTAGACCTCTATTTCTTGCTATGTTTCTATTGCTCATAAGTTCAAGATTTAAAAGTCACAGAAACACTAACATTGCTGTACCTGACCCCTTTTATATCTTTTAGTTTTCCTAGGATGCTCCAGCTGAAGCAGTCTACCTTGCCACTTCTGTTACTTGCGAGTATGCCTTTAAAGGCTAAAGCAGTAAGTAGGAGCTACAGCAGAGACTGTCAGGCTGCATGAGTAACAAAAAAGGAACACAAAGATCTAAACTGATATTTGCTCTACAGCATTTCATATTACAGTTTCGGATATCGCTCTGCTCACTGCATTGTGATTCCTGGCAGTCCAAATGGGAACGCTGGGTTATTACAATTCCTGTTGTTTGTGCAGACTGCAGTATCTCCTCCCATCAGGGGGAAAACCTGGAAGCGTTGGATCATCAAGCTATAGAGCCTGTGATAAGTGATTTCTCAGTTAGTAATATGCATATTTTAGCATATATGTGGCAGAATTAAGTATACACATTTTCAGAGGTGAGCTGACAGCATAACTACTTAGCCTGTGCACACTTCCCTGTGGAAAGGGTTTTCACATAATAAAAACCTTATAGCACAGATAACACTCCCTCTGTTTATTTACATATATTTGCGTGTGTGTATGTGTATACACAGTTACACATATCATCAGAATATAAAGTTATTTTTATATTTATATAATCACACAAAAACCCACACACAAAGATGAGTGAGATACTTCTGCTTGAGTGTGATATCTACATCAGACTTAAGATACAACTTGATCTGGCCTCCTCCCCTCCAGCAGCCTCCTCTCCCTCTTTATAAGGGAACACAGAGCGAGCGGGTTCCCAAATCGCACTGTCCTGGGGGACGGACAGCTCTAAATCTCATCACGAGAATTCAAATAACTGAAGCCCATTATTCTCTGAATGGTCTGAACAGGATAAAGCACAAGATAATCACAAGCTGAAAACAAACCTAGAAGCAGAAAGCCAGCCATTTCTCTGCTTTCATTCTTTCATTACAGGAATATCATTAGGAAAGAAGATAGGCTGCAGCGAAGTCTGGATTTGAAAGCCTAAACTCAGGATTTCTAAGTGGCTGACTTCTTTTAGGGAAGCCCTATCACATTTTGAAGTGTGGCTTTTTTTTTTTTTTTTTTTTTTGGTCTGTTTGTTTCCCACTGTTTTCTCTCTTATTCCTTTCCTTAATTTTACAGAGTTGTCTTTGTAAAAGCCTGGCCCTGTTCTGCACTTACAATCACAGCACTTCTGCCCTAGTAGCTACACTATTTGGGCACCAAAGCTCAGCGTTGAACAGCATCCACGTTAGTTAATTTTTATTCTGCCTCTTTCTGACCACAGATAAACCTGTGCTGTTGGTAATCCAGAACTGGGAGCCAATCCAGCCTTACATAATTTGGCATCTTAAAACCCTCAGTCCTCTGTATCTTCCCCTTGTGGCAATCAAACCCATGTTTAGTGCATGACAGAATTTACCTGCCTGCTTGCAGGTCGAGCAAAGGATACAGGAAGATCCTTCCAGAGACTGGAAATAACAGAGCATCCTGATGCCCTTTAGTACAGGAATGACTTTCCGTGCAGAAGGAACGCAACCCGCTTGTCACCAAAACACGCTGGAACTGGCAACTCTGCATCAAAGCCACTGCCCGAAAGACTGCCCAAAAACTCTTTGCATTGCCCTTCTGCAGCTCTTTCACACAGAAGACAAAATTTTACTTCTGAAAGAAAACACTCTTTCTTTGCATCTTCAGAGAGCCTTTTAAATAGAAGTAGTTACATAAGAAATGCTTTTATTAGTCTCAAGGCTGCTGCTGTCTGACTATACCTCAGATATTTTCTAAACTAAATGAGCCTGTATATATTTAAAGGAGCTAACAAAAATATGAATTTTGTTTAATCCAAGTAGCATAGGTCTACTTATTTGAAACTGTGTCTCTCACTGAGTCCTTCTGTGATGATAGCTACTGCCTGCTGCTTTCATGGTAGGCCACTGCTTTTACTAGGGTTTATTACTGAGGAAATTAAGTGCTACAGCAGGTGTCAGATGAACTTGACAGTTTCAGTGCAGTGCTAGACCTCATGTCCTCAGGCACTTCCTACTTTGGGGCAAGCAGGAGACTCTCACTCACTTGAAATAAAAGACATGAAACAAGTGAGGTCTGAGCGAATGGGGAAACAGTGTGTCCATGTCCCCTCCTGCTCATACACACACAAATGTATGTATTCCATACCTTAGTATGGCATTCTCAACCAATGACAAACTCTCAGAGGCATCATCTTTGAAGAGAAGTTTACTTATTAGATGAGATAAAAAGGAGGCACTTGGTGAGGAGGTCCCTAGCACCTTCCAAAGCTGCCACCTCATGTCACTCAGATTGCCCATAGTGACAAACATGATTCTGCCTCCATTTTGTTTCTCCTTGTCCCCAAATATTTGCATATCACCATGTGACACTGAAGGGGAGTGAAAAATATTGTTGATACCTGGTTGGGGCTAGCAAGGTATTTGGTAGGGAGATAGTGTAGTCCAGTCAGTTACCCCCGCGCTGTCTTGAGAAATGAGAGGAATTGCTGGAAGAAGGTCATGAGAGTTCACACACGCATGCGTTGAGTCGTATTTTTGACTGGGGCCAGCATTTTCCCAGAGAACTGAAAGAAACTGCTTACACCACTTATCTCACCCCACTCCATGCTGTGCCCCTAATTTGAGATCACAGAACACCGCACACACTGGAAGTAGACCGTGCCTTGCGTGACAAGTGCATTCACGTGCAAAACACTAAGTAATGTAATTTTGGGGCTGCTACCAGGTCTCCTGACTCTGTTTTCACTATCTCCTGCCATTCGGTGACTGCCATCGATTAAATTCTGCTTTCAAAGATAATTGAAAGGCAGAGCTGGGGACAGTTCCTGTCCCGCCTCCTTTCTACTCCTCGCATTTCAATTTGAGCAGGCTGAGCAGCTCAGGGCACCAGCAGCCATCTCTGCTGTTTACAAAACAGATACTTATCTAGAGCCAGGGAAATAGAGAAGAGGAAATTATTTCCTAAGGAGAAATGAAAACAAGAACTCAGCCAGAGCCACATGAGAACCAAGTGAAGATTCCCCATCCTCACGACTCTGCCCTTTCTAGGGCAGGGTTGTCGAGGGCCCAACAAGGACAACACTTACAATATGCTTTTGTCCATCGCTTCATATACTGAGTCATACAGATAAGAAACTAAAAAAAAGAATTTAAAAAGATTAAAAAAAAATACTTTAAACATCTACTTTGTCTAATCTTCAACAGAAAAGTGCAGTTTCAGATACTTTGGCTTAGATATATAAGGTGCTTTTAAGCAAATATATTTTCATTCATCATTAAATCTAGATTTCTGAAATACTTAAAGTCTCAAAAGACTCGCAGAAAGACTTAGAATCAGAGTATAAAAATCCTTCATAGATGAGTTACCTTATCTAAATAGCAAGTGAGAAAGAGATAGATATAGGAACAAAGCAGGTTTTCAGGCAGGTTGTATCTTACATTGACTTCAGTAATATAATCAATACATGTACTGTTATGTAAAAATAAAAGTTTTTCTCCTGTTCTACCCATTATAATATTAGTGATTTATTTATAATCAGTTAAGTGAATTCCATTCACCTCTTTAACAATAGGTCTACTAATAACATAAACGGGTAGTAAATTTTATATTTCATATAAGGCCAAACAATACCCAAAGGCTTTGTCTTTGCAGTTGCTAAAAGGCAAAAAGGGCTTACTAGCCCCAGCCACAAAAGCTGTATATCGACAGCTTCAAGCAGCTTCTCTACAGCTCTACCAAGCAGGTTGTAGCATGAGTATTCCTGAGATGTCACATTTTTTCTCCTACCCAGGCACTTGCTGGTGTGAGAGGAACCCCAGAAATGAGTTAGTAATGGGACTCCCTTCCCAGGAAAAGGCTGGTGTTTTGGTTATTTCTGTCCCAGATTGGATTTGGAAAGTCAGAACAACAAGACTTTGATGAATGAAAAGCACTAAGAAACTTCCAAAGCTCCAAAGCAGGATCCTACTGTGTTTACATGAACCTGCGCAAATGCCCAAGCCCCTGCGAGGTCTTAAAGGTGCTGCACATGGCCCAGGAGGCTGCAGCTTACTCTGCAGCTGAACACCACGCCCTTCAGCTACACATTTAACAGCAACTTTGACTGAAACAGTCATCTTAAAGTGTTTATAGGTACATTTAATCACCATGATTTTCAGAAAGGAACCTATTTTAATTACATTTTCAATGAGAGCTACTCAAAAACCCAACAAGATATACTTAAGCAAGTGTATTAAAAAGATTTCTGATGTAGATGCCAATATACCCACATATTTTCCAAAAGGTTGAAATTTGTTTTAAATACTGTCCCAGAAAATGAGCTGAAGTGCATACGTAAAAGCAATGAAACACTCTCACAGAGCCTCTATTTCCATATACAGCATTTTCCCCTGTCCTTTTATGGCTATCACAAATTTTTAGAGAAGGAATGATACATATACATTTAATACCTCAATATCACACCACAGTCTAATCTAACACAATTAAAAACATATAAATATATATATATATGAATATTCCATCTAAGACTGAAACCACTCACTAAACATATCTGCAGGAACAGCTTAAGTATTTAGCTTCCATAACTGATTCTCAGACTCTGGAACTGTTACAAAAATATTTCTAAAGGGGTGTTATCCTTTTAGGAGCTGACAGAATAGGTAATGCAACACATATTTGTGCTCTGCTTTACAACTCCGATTTGTGTTGCTTAGTTTCAACATGAGGCTGCTACTTAAATGCTTCTGCTCCTCAGTCAACTGAAAGCCACAACAGTTCCCTTTCCCCAACTACTTCCCCTTTAATGTGCAAAACAAAATTCAGAATATATGTTTTTTCCAAGTTAAAAGTATATTCAAAACTAAATTCAAGTGACGTATTATCTTAAAGTCTTTAAGTGACACATTAAAATGACCAATTTTAGAAACATAACAAAGCTTCGCACCTGCACCTGCAGAGCAATCCATTAAAATACATAAGCTGAAGGACGACAGCAGCACGGGCTGAAAGGCACCGCTGCAGGAAGAGCAATGCCAGGCCCTAAGTGCACTGAAGGTTAAGGCAGGTGGTGGGAAGGCAGCTCCAAAGGGACCATCGTGGCCAGTGCCTCCCTGCACAAGCCACCATGTGGCCCAGAAGAGTCCCCAACGCGATTTGCTTCACATTACCCAACTCTAAGTTGCTCAGTATCAGGGCAACAGCATTTAAGCTTCAGAAAAGATTATGGTCACCACCACCAAACTGGGCTGGAGCAATTTGTTAGATGAAAACATGCAACCATGTTTGCCTCCCATCTCCTACTCTATCCTCCCTCTCCCACTATTCCTACCCCCAAAAAGTGCTGACAACCTGCCTGGTGTTGCATACTCATAAAAACAAAAATAATCTCATATCCTGATAAGAGCACAGATACATTTCTTCATAAGATGAAAAAGAACACAAATTATAAATAGGCAATCCAGGAGCTGAAAAATAATCTTTTGTGCTCGATCACCTCAGGGGCATTTGGACTGCAGATGTACGGAGCTTCTAGGCCAGCGTCCCAGGCTGCAAAGGGACAAGAGAGTATCCTCCAAGGCTAGAAGCCAAACTGACTTCTTTGAGGTCAAAAGAAAATGTCATTGCCTTATATCAGCTGTAGCTCTTACCCCAGTGGCTTTACCTGCTTCCACTCCAGCCCGCACGCACGTGTACATGCTGCTACCCCATTTTCCTTCCACAGTCACGCTGTAGTCTTCTCAGCTTAGCAAGGACTCGAACTCGCCTCAGCTCCCCACCCAGACTGATTCCTTAGTCACACAGCACTGCATGAACGGGAAGGGGCCTGAGAGTTCAGTGAACTACCCCCAGGCAGCTGTCACCGTGCAACGGTGCCTGTCACAAGCTGAATGCCGAGGAGAGGCCTGCAGCACTGGAGCGTGTTAGCGCTTACTTCCAGAAGCCCCCAGAACAGCTCGGCGGGGAAAGAGCACAGAGTTCAGGGTGCTGCAAGGGATGACCAGCCAGCAGGGCAAAAGCCGAGGTGAAACATCCCAATACACCAACATCCTGGAGCGCTGGGTTGAGCCGACACCGCGGGGACCCAACCACCTCCAGCTCGACTTCTCGCCTCCTCTTGGTGTCAGGTTGCTGAGCCCTCCTGTCTGCACATGCCCAGGAGGCACCTGGGAGCGCGTTTCGACTGATGACTTCGAGCTGGCTCTCTGATGGCTACAGCTGCACAGCCACAACGTCCACGAAGCTGCCGTCCCCGCCGTGGTGCAGCTCCCGGCCCGGCGCATGGCTCCCCAGCGGCCGAGCCACAAAGCGCACCAGCAAGAGGCTGCCCCAGCACCAGCTGCTCAGAGCCTCACCTCCTCGGAAGGAAATGAGTGCTACAGGATCGCTCCTCCTGAACGAGGGAAAACAACCAGCCCTGGACAAGAAGCACAGCAGTAATTTCTTGAAAAACTAAATCCTCAGATTAGCTGAAAAACAGCTCATTTCTTGACACCAAATTTGGTGATGAATTATACTCTGCTTTCTCTCTTTGCATTTGTGTCCTGACAAAGTAAAAAACAAGTTTACAAAACAGGTTTTGTTTCAGTTCTAATATATTTTTTTTAAAGGTACGTTAAAGCAAACCGTTTGGGATGGCATTTCCCGATGTTTTTCAGAGCCGCTTACAATGCTGCCTGCTTGGAAGGATAATCATTACGTTTTCATTTGACAGGCCACAGGGGGTGAATTATCCTAACACACAAGACAGTCTTAATCATCCCTCCCTACATAAAGCACACGTTTGTCAGAGTTGCGGGGAGATAAATAATACCTAGCGCTTAATGCTGCTTTTCATCACCAAAGCACTTTAACACATTAGTGATTAATTTCTGCCATGAGGAGACAGCTAGATAGCAGCAACACACAGGTTTGCAGCCCAGGAACAGATTGAACTGGGAACAAGCCTGGACACAGGCAGCAAGATCCAACCTAGGCACCACGTACGCTCACCAAGGCGGAGAGGTTTTTTTAAAAAAACACTTTAGAAAGAAATACTGATGAAAGAGCGTAGATGCATTTTATAAAATATAAATTAGACAACTTCTCAACCCTCCAAAACCCAGATTATCAATCTCAAAAAATAAACTCATGGATTCAGGGAAAACTACTGAAAAAAATCGCCCACAGCATTCTCTCCAGGTGCCTATGTTTAAGAAGTTATCATTAAGGCACACTGCAGGGGTTTGGCTGTGATACGCACCAGTGTTTTTGTTAGCAGTTTTTTGCTTTCGTGAAGGACAGCTATCATTTCAGTGAGTACCACAAGCGCCTGCAATCATTAAAAAGAGCAGAGATTTATGTAAAGCAATTTAGCTTTTGCTAAAATAGAAACTGAACATCTGAAACGCATCACCTTCTGCTCCTCATTACTGGAAGTGCCCCCCTCTCTCAGGGAAAGAAAGGGCTGGGTTTGTAAAATCCTTTGCTCTGAAGGCTCGACATGGACAAGCACAAGCTCCTGCAAGACACCAATCAGTGTATGTAATTCAGAGATGGGGAAAAGCTGAAAGATACTACAACCCATAAAAGATAACTACAATGTTTCCCTTCCCAGAATGGAAACCACCGGAAGCATTCTTGTGCCAAAAAGCAGGCTCGGCTGCCTGGTGGCAGAGGCGCACTGCCCTAAACAGCTATTACAAGATCCTGAATCAGGGATGCTGGTCATATCAGCTCTTTTTCTGAAAAATGTAATTTCTGAAATTCTCTCCACTTGATAGCACTAAAAGACAGTATTGTCAAATCCTCCTTCAGTCTTTCTGGTTGGCAACATCTACACTGACAGCATGTAATAAATAGGACACAATACTCACACATGAGCCTCATGCAATATAACTTGGTTAAAAAACAAAATTGGTTAAAAAAAAATGCAGTTTTGTTTGGCAGAGAACTCCATCTGCCATCAGATCAGAAACAAACTAAAATCCTAGAGACTACAATTTATTTTGATCTTCTGATTATTCTGATGCTTTGTTTATTCCCTTCAGCCTGCAGAGTCAGCAGCTTGCATGCACAATTTACTGAAAGGATATCTTCTCATTTCCCAGCCTTGGTTACGTTTAGACTGACACATTGGCCTTGAAAAGATTCAGAGATAGAGAGATAATTAGCATATATAATATTGACAAAAAAATTAAAAATCTAATCTGGAAATTCACGGTGCATTGCTACAACGACTAAATAAAGCAGATGGTAGAAAAGGTATTTTTCAAAAGTGAACTCAAAAATGCTTCTCAGACCTTCATCTATCAAAAGAATTCAAAGTAATTGAAATTTGGCACATAATCTCATGAGGAAATGGCTATTTCATACCCCAGAAGGAAGTATTAACAGTAAAAGCAATTTGCAAAGCAGTTCTTGAATTTTGCAATTTGAGGCCAGAGCAGCAGTATTCTCCTGCTAGAGATTTCCCTCCTGTCACCACAGGCTCCCCTGAAAGGCAGCGTGTCCAGAAGCTGCTGCATGGTAGGAGCCAACTCAGCCCCTCTGCGCGGCAGCTGCCGGCTGCCCCTTCTCCTCACGGCACAGATGTGGCACTGGGAACAGGCCAGGAGCCCCGCAGGGCTGGCACGGGCCCCACGGCCCCACATGCCAGGTCCCCCAGCTCACCCAGCTCTCGCACCCCTGCCCACCAGGGACCTTTCATCCCCACTGGGCCACTGAACAGGGTGGGCTGGCAGGACTCTGCTTTTCCAGCTTCTCCACGTGCAAATTCAGCGAGTCGTTTCATCTTTACTGACTTATAAATCCACTCCTGAAGATGACAGCCCTTCTCAGGGAACATCTTGAAGCAATGCACAACCAGAAGTGACACTGCATTAGCCTCCTACAACAAACAGGATGGGGTGACATTCCTTTAAAGGACCTGCTCATCATTGCACCAAGAGCTGTGGCCTGGATGCCTTGAGCCAGGTGATTTATTCAAAATTTAAAATTTATTATTATTATTTAATACTGAGCACTGAATACTAGCTGTCGAAAACTGAAAAATGTGGAAAGTGTTGCCAGAAGGATTCCCTAAATTCCAAGTTCAAGCATTTCTAAGAAGGTCTGGGGCAAACACCCCAAAGGCCTGGCCTTCCCCTAGGAACTTACGTGGGGAGACTGTCCCTCAGGCCAACCAGGAGCACTGCCCTGGGGCTGCTTTTAGTGGCCAGCTCAGGCAAAGTGGGCCAGGCAAACTGGGCCAGCCTCAGGAAGACAACGTGTTCCTAACAAGCCTGAACCAGAAAACAGTCCTTCTTCCTCGAGAAGGAAGATCATTCATATGTGCAGAAAGGCAGTTGAAAAGAACAAGGCACCAGGCTGCAAGGATGACCACTCATTTAGAGATGCTTGCTCTCATTAGAAAGTGTCAGAGCTAGAAGGAGCCCCTCAGAAAAAAAGGTTTTTTTAAGGCATGTGAAAAATAGAGGCTTTAAAGATGTTCTGCATTTGTCTGCCAATAAAGCAAAGGCAATTAAAACTTCAAGGATCCGATCACTTGTTCTCAAGCGGAAAGTGCTAATGAGACGCCTACAAAAAAAAGCCCCAAACAAAACAGCCTGCGAAAGGGAACAACACATTTTGTTTTGAATCCAGTCTCCATGTGAAAGACGTGTTTCTTCCCCTCACAGGAAAACAGGGAAGGGAAAGTCTAAAGCCTGTGCAGGGAGAGGGTAGCAGTCCTGCCACTCGTGTCCAGTCTCATCGCGTCCTGACAGCAGAGCAGCTGCAAGAGGCCGAGAACTGCGCCAGCCCCACAGCACTTCCACTGCAGCCTAGTGGTCCTAAGGTCAAGGACTGCTGCCCCAAGCTGCTTTTTAACCTGGGGCAATAGTCCCCTCTGCTGGGGTCCTTCTGCAGGCAGGTTTTGCTGTGGGGCACAGGATGTGGTCGCTGCCGGGCTCAGCGGCAGCAGGGACAAAGGAGGCAGCTGAAGGACTCGCGACTGATCACACTGCGTCCTCTGCAGGGCCTAATTTTATAGAATGCAGCTCAGTACAGCTTGTTCCAGAAATTTCATTAAGATATTCACAGTAGCTTTCCATAAACAGTTTTGTCTTCAGTCTTCTTACCTAAGGAGGACTCAATTTTCCTTGAGGCAATAATTGAGGCAAAAGTCTCTATCTTTTACAAAAACATTTTAATTATAATTGATACAAGAAGTACAGACTTGCTGCTGGTTTCTGCCGAGTCAGGTGCGTTTTCCATTCAGAGCACACCAGAAATTCCCCATTTGTTCCTACTCTATGAGGGAATGGCTATGCTCTGCATCACCCAGGTGGGCTGAGCGAGCTGGAGACCTGGCAAATTTGAGCTCTATCCCGAGCATGAAAAATACTAGCTATTAATACTGATTAGACTGGGCCAAAACATTTCCAGTGAATTCTCTAACTCCAACAGTATCAAAATACTTGAGAAAACCTCAGTCTACAGCACTCAAAACCAATCTCAACATCAGACTTGGAGAATGAGCACACAAACACCGTAGCACAACACGACCATTATAATATAGGCGGCCATACACTTTCTTTAGGGACACAGAAACTGCCTCCATGAAAGCAGGAGAATTATTTCATTCCAGTGTTGCCCAGGCCCCAAATACTCACAATTTAGAGCGACAGGCAATCTGCACACAAGTTTACAGAATACATATCTAGCAGAGACAGAAGTATAAAGTTTTCATCATCCAATTTAATATAGACACATAAAACAAACATAAAAACAAACAAAAAAAATCTGACTTGTTACAGGATCACTTCTTTATTGGAAAGCTTAAACTTCAAGCACCAAAGATTCTTAAATGCAGAGCTCTTTAGTACAGTGGTAGACCATATGAAAAACATTATTGAGATATATATATATATATGTAGCATTTATATAAAATATACACACCCAGATGCTTGTGAAATTTTAACCATTTATATTTATTTTTAATTGATGTGTCACAATGCTAAGAACCACTCAGGGATCAGTTTTTTTTTCCTTTGCTTGCCAGGGAGCAGGGAGTGGGTGGGGTGGTGAGGGAGCCCTCCCTGCAGCATTGCAGTTTACAGCAAAATAATCCAAACCATAAGAAACAGACAGATATACCTAAATGTTGCTGGACAGTAACAAGGCACACCTACAGTTACCATGTGTTAAAAAAAGTTGTATTAATGAGACTCTCAAATCTATCTGTATGCTAGCAGTAGAGTCAAAAAGGCTTTTCCTACCTTGCAGGTTTGCATCCTAAAAATGAGTCTGTTTAGGTTCCTGATTTTTTGTTTGGTTGTTTTGTTTCCCTACTTTTCTACTTCAAAACAAGAGTTTCAGTGTATTAACGTAAGGCCCTAGTGCACAGAGGACTAAAGAAAGGTGGCAGTACAGAAGGACTACACAGCTCCAAAGCCCTGTAACATCACGCCTGGCCCTCGCAGCCCAGAGCCTCGATAATCACCGGGTCGTCTTTTAGTGGCTGTCAGCACTGCAGCTCCTACTCTAAGTCTGAGCATTTACGAAAGAGGGATTTATAATGCACAGTTCCGCAATACCAAGGTTATTCGTTCCCCGTAAACAACAAACGTAGCTGCTATTGAACATCTGACAGTAGCAGCACACAACAGTAAGAATTAAAGATAATTTCCATATTTAATCGAAGATCTAAGCACTATTGAGGCAGACAAGAAGACACTGCTGCAAAAGGCAAGAAAGATTAAATTTTCTTATCCTCTCTGAAAGATAAAATCTTCAAAGAGCAGGAATAGCTATATTTAATCCAAGAGACTTAGATGATTACTTGTGATTTCTAACTTCAATTTCTAAATATCACCCATTTTACATAATTATGGGAAGATGACTTATGCATTCACAGGCAGCTACCCAGAAATAGATTTCAACATTTTTCAATAGATTTCTGCAGAGGAGGACCAACAAAAGTCATGCTATGGTTAAACTCTAAATTTAGGGGTTTCCCTGCTCATATGGGGCTACCGCCCCAATAAACCTCAACCAGGGCATAACTGCTTTATGGACAAGCTTTATTTAGTAACATTTTAGTCTTAACTATACTATGGCTTTTTTTTTTTTTTTTTTTTTAAATCTTGAAACAATTTTAAAGGCAATACAAAGTTTTCCACTTAACACTACACACTACACACAAGGGAGTTGCTGGAAACTATACAGAGCGGCGGAGGGGGGGAAGGAAAAAAAAAGTTCCCAAGTGTCTGTCTTCCTGGAGTTCTGCAGCACATTAAAGCTGCATGCCCAGAAATAGTGCAATTTGCTGAAGATCACATTCGCAGAAAGCTTAGAACAGTTTCAATATTACTTCAGTAAGGTTTGTTTTACTGAGGCTATACCTAGATTAGATATATTTAGTTGACAATCTAAACTATTTGCATTCTGTCCAATGTTCAGCAGATCACCCAGCACACTGTGTACAATGGCGACAATAGTATTCTTGAAACTGCTTTTTTCTTTAAGTGTTTACTGCACAAACTATTCATGAAAAAATTTTCTATATTCAGTGGTTCATTTGGGAAAAAATGTCCACTGATGCCACTGTTTAACATTACCGTGTTAATCTACACTGTGCTTTTTTTTTTGCTTCCTGCTTTAAATACACAGAGCTAACTTTCCTCCTAAAACGTTTAAACATAAGAGACAAAGCTGCAGTCTTAAAAGTTAATGCATAAATACAACCTGTTCTCCTTACAGATGTACTTCGGTTGTTTTCTAGACGATTTAATTTTTCAAGAGAAAAGACCAGCTGAAAAAAAAAACCACAAATATTTGTGCTGTATTCAGTACAAAATAATCATGTCTAGCAGAGCAAGAAGTTGTAATTTCAAGATCTGTGCTTTATAA
This sequence comes from Nothocercus julius, assembly GCA_013398735.1. NCBI lineage: Eukaryota > Metazoa > Chordata > Aves > Tinamiformes > Tinamidae > Nothocercus > Nothocercus julius. Next base: position 3,187,138 of record VZSV01000005.1, read on the forward strand.
TAGTTGTCTGAGCAGAGAAGGACAACCATGCCACAGGCAGCAAGGAGACAAACCCAGCAGTTACTGCAATCAACTTCTCTTAGCTCTCCATAAGGTCCAACAGCTACTTGATGTTCTCAGGAAGGGACTCGTGGTTCTGAGCAGAAGAGGGTAGATGCATAAGTGCAGCTATAGTGCAAGAGGCAAAGGCACATGTGAAAACAGGTTTTAACTTTCCACTTAAATCAGAACAGCTCTGCTCAGAGTAGGTGCAGGGAAAACCTTGCTCCCATTCTTTTACCTCTGCCCGGGATTTACCCCTACTGTTCTGCAAGGTGTCTGCAATGTGACACAACCGCATCCCCCGTAGCTCAGGCGCGTCCCTCGGGCACACTCCAGTGCTACAGTGCCCTTCCCAACTCCCAGTCACTAAGACCCACAAATAAAGTACTGCAGCTTCCACTTCTCCAGAGGCTTTTATTAAGATATTCCAGAAATCGTTCTTACTAGAGACACAGTAACTGCCTCTCCAAGCCTTAGTCTTGTGTAAATCTCAGATCACTGCTGCACTTCATACATATGAAACTTTAATGCGCTGAGGAAAGCATGCAGGGCTTCAGAAGAGCCGAGGCGATTTGTGCCCAGCTACAAACTGCAATAGAAAATGTCTTGAAAACATTCTGTCTATCTTCAGTAGGTAAAGAATCACTCATACCATGAAGGCAGCAGGCTGCTTATGCATAATTTAAGAGCATCATCTCATATCCACCAAGTCAATGAGAAATCTCCTACAAACTTTAACATCAGCTGAATTGTGCCACAGGGACCGAACTACTCAGCTCACAGGTCTTGTGCCAGTGCTTCGTGCAAGACGAACTTTGCATGGTGAACTGAACTACTTGTTATTCCCTACCTTTGCTCTCCCCTCAAATAAAATGAAATATGACATTAAAGCAAAAGGAAGAAAACAAGTACATCCAGGCATTCCACAAAGAAAATAAAACTCACTCACAAGGACTAAAAATGCATGTCTCAAGTCACTGAAGCGCTTGACATTACCATGCAGCACGACTTCTGTAGGAGAGCACTAAGTTTTAGGGGGTAGCCCAGGCAGAGACACTCCCCCGCAGAGGACCTGGACAGCCCACAAAAAAAAAAAAAAAAAAAAAAAAAAGGAAAACTGAAGTCCTGATCCATTTTGTCACAGTTCCACTATTAACTTCTGTGAGGAGAAAGGGAGCAAGAGACATTTTTTGGCATGTAGCTGTGGCTCCTGCCTTACTGTGCAGGGAAGGTTACAGCCCTTGGTGAGATGCCAGGGGCCTGAAGGGCTGCTCAGGACCGGGCCGGGTGGAGCACCGACCGTTAAGCACACGGGCCGGGTGGAGGAGTGGCACACGCTGTCCCTGCGCCACCGCAGGGACCTGCCACCCTGGAAAGAGCTGCGGGTTGACACCGCGCGCAGATGAGCTCCCCCGCGATTGGGGCTGGCACTTTACAGGGTACAGCCTGATCCCGAGTGAATCCACGGGAAGCTTCTGGTAGCTGAAAGCTGCAGTTCTTGTGGCTCTCAGCTATTGATAACACTGTGTGGGAGCCTTCCAAAACCCAATAATTTATGACAGGAAACTCTACAGTTTAAGTAGGTTTTACTTAAACATAACTTTTCCCTCCAGGAGTTTTAATAATAAACTCCTTCCTGTTTTCATGCTCCTTCCCCACTACAAATGTTTGTCACAAAAAGAAATGATGCTTTTTAGCCTCTTAGTAAGCTGTCAATGAAGTTTGCACCCACCATGAGCTCCTGCAGCCAAGGCCCAGGGTGGATATTGCCCACGTTCTCCATGCACAGGGACTCTGCCCCTCTGCACTGACTCAAAACGCAGGGCTTTCCGATCTCCAGCTCAACCTCTGCGGCACTTGCCGAGATTCAGTAGTGACTCTGAGTGACCCCACAGCAGCTACCACAGCTCAGCCTCCCAAGCCCCCAAATATTTCATATATGTTGTTCTTGGAAGTCTAAGAAGATCTACCCCTCCACTCACACTTCAGCTCAGCCCTCCTTCTGCAGCTGTCTTGAGAAACAGGAGGAGAGGAAGAAGAGGGAGATCCTTACCCTAACTTCATTTTTTATGCCTTTCTATCCAACATGTCACTTTATACAAGCACTCAGCAGTGCTTTAAAATGCCAAACAGCACATGCAGTATCTCACACATTAATCTATGTATTCTCGTTAGGCTAACAGATTAAAGTGGAAGACTAACCTGTTTTGCCTCCCATCAGTTATAAGCCTTGACTTTTCAACACGTGAAATCTTAACGCTGTATGCTTCTCTTCCAGGAATAGCAACAAAGTCTTTCCTACCATCTTTCAGTCTCTGAATAAAGCCTTAGTCTCAAAGATCTGACTACAGACACAGATACAACGTGCCATACAATGTTTTTGAAAGCAAGTATACTAGCAATACAAGGATCTTCCATGCCACATAAAATAACAGAAGAATATATTAACCTATGTATGCTCAGAGAAAGGATTCCTCAGGCAGCTTTGTGCTGTAGCACGCACCTCATCAGAGCCAGCATCATTAATCTTAAAGAACTGATTTTTTGATGATCAAATAAGATCAAAAGCTGAGACACAGTCTCCTCCCAAACCAACATCAGTATCTCTATATTGCAAAAGCAGCATCACCACTCTCCTAGCATTTCTCTGAAAAGTGTGATAAATTGCAGTCCAGCTTGCATGCAGCATGCCTATATGATGAGCAAATGGGGAGCAGCTAATGCCACACTGTAAATGCACCACAAGTTTACTGTGCGCTTCCTAGAGAGGTGGAGGCACCGAGAGCATCGCCGTGCCAGGAATCCAGGCTCTTGGCCAAACTGCTGTTGTGCTCTCCGAGCCAGACCCACAGACCCAGATTAGAGCTGCTCTGAACAGTGGCCTGATCCAAACACACAAGTCTGAACTGCTTCTCTTTGGTCCAAGCAGTTTAAAACAACCCTTCAAAAGAGATGCTTCTCTTCTGCTCTACCTAAGGACAAGCCAACGACGGCAGCTCAAAGCAGGCTTTGGGCCTCCTTGGACTGCAACACTAGGATACAGAAGAGAAGCAGGTTGTTTATGATTAATTCTAATGTGGGTTTCACATGAGTGATCCCTGCTGCTAGACCTAGGGATACTGAAGTTGCCAACTTTGTGGTCTCAGAACTGGAGCTTCGAAATTTGGCAAGAACAGACGCCTTTACTGCCCATCCCTCTAGTGCCCTTTTCCCCGCCCTCTGGAGAACAGAGACACAAAAAGCAAAGTCATCAAGAGTTTGTCACCGATATTAAATGTATGGACTTTAAGTTGCGTGCATTTTTATATAGGCACATCTCTTCCTCCTGCATTATTTAATACTAAGAAAAACTCTTATTTAATGCCTACCCAGAACCAAGATTAACCAGGACTTTCATTCCCTGCCTTTCCCTGCTCCTCTATTGTTTGAGGTTGCAGGTCGCACCACTTTTCTGTGAGCACCAGATTAGTCACCAAGCCAGAGCTCCTCCTGCTTCCTGCCACCCAGCTCACAGGCAGCAGGGGAGCTTCCAGCTCTTCCACTTTGCAGTACCTGTTTTTACAAGAAAAATCACTTTATAAGTAGCCAGTGAGGCACTTAGCGAAAGAATTGAGCTACCCCAGCTAAGAGCTATGACAATTCTAGAGTGACACAGTTGGCGCTTGTGCGCGAAGGGAAGACTTTTGCTCAGCACAGGGCAGTTCCGATGCTGACGGATCCTGAGCCAGGTGCCATGAGGGGCAGGTCCCTTGCGGGGTTTGACTTCAAGGCTGCAACATCCTCCACTCGGAGCATCCTTTTCTGATTTCTTATTTCTGGAGTAAAGCCAGTAAGGTTTACAAGGACATCACTAGCTGGTTGCTTGGTATTTAAGGCAACTTGGCACATCAGTGCACACAAGCCGTACCAGCACTTTCACATTTTTCTTTCTTCCTTCTCCTGCCAGAATCACAGCTCTAATCCAGAACAGGTATATGTTGAGATATGTTTGCATATATGTTTGTAAGATTCATGTCAAAAGTATTTGCCTTGAAAAGGTGCTTAAAACAGAAGCTACACAGAAAATTGAGAGATCATTGCTGCATATTAATTTTCTTGCACAAACTTTGGCATATTTGCATTTTCCTGATTTAATTTCATTAAGCTAGAGTAAACTCATTTCAGAAGGCAACTTTTTCTATGGAATTATAGCCATCCTTCCACTTTAAAAATATCCTAGAATGTAATTTAAAACATCATTTAGAGCATTATTTCACTAATAGTGGAACTGCTGATAGCAGCACTAAGATATTAAGTTTCCATTACTTTATTTACCAGCTGCTTTGTATTCTGCTTCTCTTGCCATCTCTTGTATTTTCTGCAGGCAGCACAGCAGCTTTTGCCCATTTCATATAAGCTCAGTTCAGCTCCAGCATCACAAACAGGATTTTTTGGCAAGAGAGTGCTATGTCACCCATCCCTCCACAACTCATATTCCCATCAGTAGGATCTTAAGGAAAAAGAACTGGACACAAGACTGTGACCTTTAGAAGTATTTGAAGGAGGGAAGGGGAGAAAAATCATCCCTTTTACTGGGTTATTACAGTTCTAATAACTTACCAGTATGTTAAATATGTACCTAAAGCATGGAAACAACGTGTTCCCCTTCATTCATTTAGGACAGAAAACACCTTCTCTACATGTTGCCACCTGTACCTCACCTACACTGGCATCTTACTACCACGTGCATGGGCTTAAAGCTTCCCGAGCAGGGCTACACAGGCAATTCACCTGGCTTTTCAGAAAAGCAAGCCAAGCAGTAGCTAACATTTTTTACTGCACTGACAAAGTGACATTTTAAAAAATCATTTGATATATTTCAGCTTTAGTATTGGTGCTTTCCAACATTTTTTGCCAAGAGGCCCAGACTGAAAATAAAACCTTACAGCAGGAAATAGTCTGTTTTGACAATTTTAGAATGCTTTTTACGAAGGCTGCAGGACACAGACGATAGCTTGCACACATGCTAAGTTTGGATATTTTATCAAGGAAGATCTAAACAAGTTCTCCCCTCCCAAAGACAATTATCGCAAAGGGCACCAACTAGAAGAATTTCTCTTGCAAACTTAAGACAGTTCTCCTGGATTTTAAGACATAGAGAATTTATTTGCAAGGAAGTCCTTGTTAATTAAAACCAGAGCTAGTTGCTTTCCCTAGGAGGGGGCATTCACCGGCAGCCCAAGCGACACTCGTGGAGATGCGCTGCAGGTCACCTTGCACCCCATCACCTTGCACCCCACGTGCCCGTGCCCCCGGCTCCTGGCAGCATCACGATCCTGCCACTTGCCAGTGGCGGCCTCAGCATGGCCAGACTGCCTGCAAAAAGCATTCTAATAACAGGATTTCTCAGAGAGCCAGAGCTGAGCTCTTTTTGGTAAAAACTGCCTGTAAACATCTTAAATGCAGCTCTGTGCTTCAGGAAATAGTTTATTAGTAAGTAATGCATATTTTAATGATTTCTGAACATTAGGCGGTTATCATTTGTTCCAAACCTTAAGTAGCTTTTGACCGCCAGCTTCATAATTTGCTATTATTTATTAGGAACTATTACATAAAGTATTTATATAGAAATGGGCACAGATTCAAGTGTTCAAAAAAAAAAAAAAAAACACAAAAACAAACAAACAAAAAAAACCTTTCTTTCTGTGGAGAGCCAGCCCTGCTTCATTGTTCATCAGAAGGTGTTGACAGACTGTGTTCTGGGCTGTTTGATCAGGCTTTGTTGAGCAGTAGGGCTTTCCAAAAATATTTCCAGTTCTGTTTATTGGGAACTTGGTTCTATTTTTTGCTTTGCATAAACCAATTGCACGGCAAGCTACAACACAAGCAATCAGCCAGCGCTGTAAATATACCAGCAAATAACAGAGAGCATAGAGCAATCACACTTCATTCATCTAAGCCGTGGAAATGCCACAACCTTAAATAGGGCAAAGAAGCTTCATTCATTTATCCTAGAAAAATAACAAAGCAACATTAAAAGAAAAAAGCGATCTGAGCCCACCACAATGCTTGCCAGAGCCTGCTCCATTGTAAGAGGAGCTCCAGGACGGCCACCCACAGCAAGAGATAACCCCATACAAGACAAGAGTTCACAACCTAAACATTGTATCTTAAAGCCTTGACTGTATTGCTCAAGAGGCTTTGTAATATGACTAGGTTACAAATTATGGCAAACATCTTTTCAGATAATTTAAAACAATTTGTCACACTAAAACAACAACAAAAAAATCCACAGTAACTTATGCAAGTCCTTTAAACTGAGGTAGGAAATGTGGTTTGAGTTCCCGGTACCTGCACTCCAACAGCATTTCAAAAGGGCAGCTAGTGAGGAGACACTGAAGACGTGACAGATGCCAAATCATGCCCCTACAAAGGGGATACACTGCCCTGCAAAGAGGACATGGGAAAAAGGTGAAAAAATATAATTCCGATGCTAAGAACAGAAGTAGATAAGGCTACTTCTGGACAGAGGTTTGTCTATTAGCAGTGCTGAACTTAAACTGGATCTTTGAGACGGTTTCCAAAACCCTTCGGACAACAGCACATTCCTTCCTAATCACTGTCAAAGCAACCCAGTGCAACTACTGTCACATGCTTCAAAGAAAAGCTTAGAGCAAGCAGCCAGAAGCACCTTCAAGAACAAACTGTAACAAAATCCAGCTCGAAGCCACCTCCCAAGAGCAAGCCAGGCTCCCAAAACAGCTTTCTGTGTGTTTTAAATATCATTCCCCATTCTTCTCCCCAAAAGAGAGAGGATTCCTACAAAATGCAGAGAAAGGGCAAGTCAAGCAGTAGTTTTGGCTTGCAGTGCAGACCCCAGGCAGTGCTGGACCTGCAGCAGTGCAGACACTGCAAAGGTGCTCGATTTTTGACTTGTGTTTATACTTAACGAGCAATCAAGAGGAGGAATAAAAAAAGCATAAGGTATTTGAAAGAAATAAGTTTTGCTTGTTTTTACCTCCAAATGGGTTAGACAATTTCTGCAGTTATTTATAGGCCAGTTTAAATGAATAAGCTGCAATGAATGAATTCTTGCTGCCAAACAGCATTTTATGCCTTTTAAAAGGTATAGAACAAACTTTATGGATCTATAAAAAGCAGCAAAAGCAAATTGTGTTGTGTTTATCTTGTCACTCAATGAATCAAAATACCCACTTAGTGTCAACATAACAAAAAAACGTCTCCAAAAGCAGAATTTTGTGCCACATTTGGAATACTTGCCCTTATTTCAATGACAGGTCTTACCAAGTAAAGAAATTCTTAATTACAGGCTATTTTTCCATGTTAATGAAACTGCAGAACATAGACACGTAGTAAGAGGAAAGGCTAGATAGGCGCAATGGACATAAGAGGCGGTTAGTAAATACTTGCAGACCCACTGCTCTTCCTACGTCGCGGGATCACTGCATGCAGTAAATAGCCAATGCCATAAATTCACACCACAGGCTACGTGCTCTGGGAGGCCTCTGGAGGAAGATGCTTTAGAGAGGAGCTCCTAAAGAGCAACAACATTTTTATTCCTCACATCATATCCACTTTCATTAACCTCACAATGGAGATTATTTATTCATTACAAAGATATTAAATGCTCTAAGCCCTCTCTTATCACAAGGTATTTGTCATTATTTTGTAGAGAAAACTGCATTAAAAAAAAAAAAAGCTATTTGAAGTCACTGCACTTCTTTTTAATTACTCTTTGCAATCAACCAGCTGCCCTGCATGCCTGGTCTCTCTTGGCAGATGTGCTGCAGCACCCCAGGTTGGCGCAGAAGCACAGAGCTCTCAAACCAACTGATCTCCCTGGTCAAGTGTCCCCTGGCAGTTTTCTTCCTAACAGCGTGCACTGCTTTCCTGAACACTGTGCGGCTGTCACACCTCATAACCCAAACCACCTCTTCTACTCAAGGATTTGGCCAGAGTCCCACTTCCCTCAAAACTGAATGAGAAAGGCGCTCAAATTCACCCCTGCCCAGAGTCCTGCTCAGCTGCAATCACCCCTGCAAATGGGCAGGACACTGCCCACACGAGACACTCCCAGCTAGTTTGGGAACGGGTCAAGACGCCCCCGGAAATAGGAAGAGCTAGAGCTCCCCTCGAGACTCCCTTGGTGCAAGCCCTGTGCTCGGCAGCTGTGCCTGGAGCAGGTTTGTTCATTCGTGCTGCTGACCCTGCTCAGCATCCTGCCTCCAGCACGCATCCATGGAGCTGCCATCAGTTCCGATCCCATTTGTCCTTCTCCAGAAAGGACACGGTCTCCCCTTCCACGTGCAGGGCACAGACTGACTTTCCCCAGGAAACTTCTCCTTGCCATAAGGATTAAAAACAGCAGCAAGCATCTTAGATTAAGTAGAAGAAATGACTACGTGAATATTTGTCTACGTTTGCATTTTACTACCGATTTAGTCTTTGTGGCTGAGCCACCTCATTTACTCTGTTGTAGCTCCATCAATCTCAGGTCCTCTATTTCTCTGCATTCATGAGGGGCTCCTCTGTTTATCTAACTCACGGTATTCCCAATTTAAATTAGTATGTGGTAGCAGTAATCCATACTCTGAATTTTAAGTTATGTTTCTCCTTGAACGTCTTATTGAAAAAAAAAAAAAAAAAAGAGACCTAGAAGAAGAAAAAAAGAAGATCTGGCTGAGCACATCAAAGCTATGCTACACTGCTGGGGCTCAAAATTAATCATTCAAGTCTATGTAGTTTAAGCAAAAATGGGTCAGATCCCATTACTTCCCTGTATGCAGGCACTGAGTGCCACTTACAAACAAGCCAATTACTTTTGCAGGCTTCTATCCAAAAAGCAGTGTTTTCTCCCCATTTCTGTTTCAAATGTCCTCACACATCCCAACCCCTCAACAGCCACCAAGTCATGTTACACGCATCTTGGGCTTCTCCTTCCAGCAATTCCTTGGAAAAGCTTTATCCTCACCCAAGTTTAAGGCTGTCTTGGCACCAACCTTCCTCTCTCCTAATCCAGTCTAATTTCTTAGCTCTTATCTCAACTTCCTTCTTTAACTACTATTTTCCCCCTTCTCCATTTACCTTCACCCTACGCTCTCCCCCAGTGTCCTGCTGAACGGGTAGGGCGTTTCACAGCAACCACCTCTTCCCCTCCTGCTGCCACCGGCGGCCCCGACTGCCTGTGCTCCGCATTCGGCCACGGCCTCTCCCCTTGTTCTCCTGCTTCTCCAGGGGCCCGGGGGAAGCTGCTGTCCAGGAACTGCAGCCCGTGGACGCTTCAGGGCTGCCACGTGGTGGTGCGGAAGGAGAAAGTAATAGACTCCATCAAAGCAGATTTCTGCCATGGACACGCAGGAACCGCAGGCAGACACCTGCCCCCTCCTGCATGGGGCTTAGCACATGGGAGATGAGTTGAGCTACATTATACTTAGTCTATCTAACTAAGCCTATTTTCTTATCTAAAAGTTTTATTTCAATATTAGAATTCTTGAACTTTTTCTAGTATTTCATTATGATTTATCAGAATGCATTTTCTTTCCAATGATCAGTGATTCAAAAAAAAAAATTAACTTCTCTCCTGCTTCTGTAACCCTTCTGGCTGAATATATTAATCATGAGTACAGCAGCCATCACAAGGATTAAATACTACCACCTATTATTTCATGTTTCAGATTTAAGTCCCTCTAATTTCCAGTATAAACTCTAAAGAACAGCTATTACAAAAAATAATAATAATAAAAAACCTTGAAGTCCATCGTGAAATCCATCACAATGAAGTTACCTCCACCTTCCCAGAAGACATTTGCTCCACTCTTTTCACCAACCAAGCCCTTTACTTTGCACAAAGACTATGAACATCCTGCACTTGAGTCATTTATCACAGGAATGACCACAAACAGCAAAGCAGTGGAAAGATCCAGTCACACGGTTTTTAAAAAATCTCCCCTCCCACAGCAGCCTCCAGGCGCTTATGAGTTCTCAGCTCACGCTGTTCTGGCAGTTGTGGCAGAAGTTCATATGAAGTAACACGGCCTTCGTGCAATGCTAACTAGGAGGAAGTTTTCTACCAAACATATAGCTCCATGCTATGGATCACCAGGCCAGCTGAGGAACCCTGTGTGTGGCAGGAAGGGGCAGTGCTCTGGCCTGCAGCGCCCGTGCACAGATGTGCAGGGCTTCGCATGCAGGCACAACCGCGGCCACCATTCAGCACCCTGCTCACCATAGTGTCTGACCTATTCCCAGCTCGTGCCTGGGGTGCCTTGGACTACACACCTTGAAAGTACAGCGAGACTTTCCAGGAATCTTTGTGATTCTACGGTTTTCCATCCCTCTTCTGTGGCCAGCTCTCCATTGGCTGGGGCCTAGTAGCCTCCTATATCCTTCTAAAGAGTAGGTATTAATTTTATCACTAGCCAAGCAGCAAGGTGCTACATCCTGCTTAAGCAAGGGATTGAGCAGAAAGCACCTCCTCCTCTCTCCGCAGACCTCTTTGCCATCTTCGAGCAGCAGAGGCACCTCCAGCAGCGGGCTGCCCATGGCCCCCCGGGCTGCCGTGCCTGTGCCAGCAGGCCCTCACCCTGCCAGCGGGCACGGGGCCGCGAAGCTGGCCAGGGCCCCTACCGACCCGCATCTCCAAATGCCCTTCCTGAAAACACAAACCATGGATGCAGACAGACACAGTTAACGTTAAAACCAACTTTAAAACACATACTTACTAAAAATTACAACAGGGAGCAAGTAGGAGCAAGGATCCAAAAGTTTCTTCTGCAAAAGGAAGGGTACCATGCTTAACTCTGCACACCTAATCCATTTTGCTGGGTTTTAGGTTGACCAGTAGTCATGCCAACAGTTGCAGACATCAGTTATTCAGTTTGAACTTGCACCTGCCTGTCAAACGCGCTACGCCAGTGGAATGCCAACTTCGCATCTGCACAGCCTGTTATAAACGCATTTTGGCCCCTGAAAATTGCAGACTCATTCATTCTTATTGCTAGCTAATGGCCTAAAAATTCCAAATGACTTTTTCAAGAGCAGAAGCACTCCCATTTTTTGCACTTCCATTCAGCTATCCAAATGAATCTCTTGCCAATTAAATGTAGTAATCGGCTCATAGTGCATGACCATTTTCCGAGTGCCAGTTTTAAAGTTTTAATCCTAAATTTTTTTAAGCAGGGCTCAGTTGCTGCAGGGAAAAAAAAAAAAAAAAAAAAAAAAAAAGAACCTAGCCTAAATGGTCTCATGATTTTGCTACAGGATCCCTGCATTTATTTTTGTTTTTAGTAATAGAATTAATCTACTTTCCAACCTGGTAACTGGATGTCTTCAGAGGAGTATTAATCTTAGAGTGCATTACTATTCATCACATTCTGGAGCCAAATATTGAAGAAACAAGTTTACAGCTTCATTCAATAAATTAAGCTTTATTTTCGTAAGTAGTACCCCTTACCCAACAACAAAATGTCAAGACAAAAGAGCAAAAGGCAGAGAGAAACAAACTAAGGAAGAACTCACAACACACAGTCTTACTCTGGGAAGGTTTCTAGTCAGAAGCTGGGTAAAGCGACTGGCGCAGGGACTTTGGCAGACATGGGCTGGCAAATAAAGCAGCACGACATCCCTATGGACTCCCTCAGATCTCCACTTGTTTCTTTTGCAATATAGAAGTTCTGCATTCTTTGAAGTTACAGCATCAGCATAATCCCATCATCCTCCATTTTTGATCAATTCATGAACATGTCCAAAAAGAATTCCTTCAGCTCCTTGGAGAGGAGCTATGCCAGAAATTACCAACATGGCCCAGTCTGCAAAGACCCCAGCTTTGACGCTATCCAGTCCTCTTCTGCAAAATATTTCTGCATGTTGTTCCTTGTTCTCTCAGATACAATGTAAGAGTAATGAAAATACTTGCGACTGGCAGACAGACTCCTCAAAGTCATATAAGTGCAGACACTAACCATAAACCTCCCTAGTCTGTCTGCTGAGCTTCCTCAGAGCTCCCTTCTTCTAAACAGCACCTAGGAGCTACAGTGACCAAGCAGCTTCAGCTCTTGGCTCGTTTAGTGGCTTTGCTGCATGCAAATTCCTCCTGACAGGGACTGCCCTCTATGCCAGACTCATACAGGCTGGTGCTACTTCATAAGCGGTTCATAAAAACCTACCCTAACAGAACTAAGCTTAGTACCTAGTACCTAGATTTGAGAAACTTCATTTTGTTTTCAAAGACAGGTCAAAAACATAAATAAATGACTTTTAGAGTTTCAAGGATGGCTCCTAGGTACCTGACTAGCTTCTTTTCATCACCTCAAAGCTGCACACATCCTCCCCAGCTCTTTCTGCTCTTCCCTAGTAGCATTACTGAACAAAGACACCCTTTTTGAGTTGAGCATTTCTCCAGCAGCTGAAAATAAGGCTGGTAAAGAATTTGGGTAGCTAATTCTTGAGGATGCTGTGGAAAGAGATTACTTATGCTATATGTAGGGCAGCAATGCCAATTAATTCAGGAACTGCAGCACAGGATTACAAATAACAATAGCTCATAGTGACATTAGACCAGTTTGACACGTTCACTTAAAACAGATGAAGCCCACAAAGTAACATTGAGGGATCTTGCTAATGTTATTAGACAGCACTTAGTCCTCTGCAGCTGTGGATCTGAAAAGTCTATTGGCATTTTGGCAAAGACACACATGGGTCATCAGAGGTTTGTACAGGAGGCCTTTGCAAAGCAGGTCAACTCAAAAGCAAAGGCTGAAGGAAAAGAGCCTGAACAAAATAAAGAGCAGTAACATCTCGGGCGAGGCTAGTCTATTTTAGTAGACTTTGAACATATGTTAGAAGAGAATGTGAGAGCTGAAAGCCTCATTTTCACTGCGGAGTGGAAGCTTTCCTCAACTTGGACAGAGCTGAAGGTTTTGCTAGAAGGCTATTGGTTTAAAGGAATTCTTGATGGATTTTTTTTTTTTTTTTAATCTGCATTAGCACAAAGGTGATTTTTCTCCAAAAATTAATAGCAGTAAATCATCTTAATAGATATTGATTGTTTATGGTATCTAAAAAGGATAAATTTGCTTAATTTAAGTTCTATGTTAATTTTAAAGAGAGTTACAGGCACCAGCCTTCTAGATCTGGAAGATTTAATTAAGTTTGGCCACACATAAACAAAAGCACCTAAAGAAGCTGAGGGACTGAAGAGATCTAGATAGCGATCCCCAGGTGTATTGTCAGAACAGCGCAGAGCAGTTCTCGAGCACATGACTCATCAAGTTTGTACCATACACAGCACAGATTAGAACAGAATTGGAATAAAAGGGGGAATAAGTCAGTGAGTATTGAACAATCTTCAAGAGATCATATTTTTCCATTTATCATATAGTATCAAATATTTAGTGCAGCTCTAATTTTGGCTCTGATGTCTATTTATGCATAGAGAGACTTCCTTATGTTAGAAATTTATTCCACTGATAAAGTTGTTATTGATTATAAAAAAAAAAAATATGTGAGTACCCCAAGTAACGTGCTTGATTTAATCAACAAGTAGTAAATGATGCCAAATTGAAGACAAAAATTAGTTGAGACTAGCTGACATATTTACATATAAATTCAGGATAGGAGAAGAGAGAAGACCGAGGAATTAATATTGGATTACAGCAAGTGAAGGTATCTATTATGGAGACAAGTCAAAGTGTTTTAGTGTTTCAGCTTCTCCTCTTAATTCTAAGAGGAACAGTTAATGATAGAGCAAAGCCAAGCAGATAAAGGTTAAAGATTCCAGTTAACCATTTTACAAAAAAGTCACCAGAACGTAACAGCCTTCGCTATACAGCAATCACAGAAGGATGCATGAAGCACTACGTTTTTACTGAGTTTCTTCCATCCAATACAGGGAAGAGAGACCCCTTCTTTTACAGAGCAAGGCAGAGTGACACAAGTACTATTTGAAACCACCAGGGACATTTAGTTGCTACAATGATCAGACATCTAATGAAATCCTGCTCTGATACTCCTGCCCCTGTATGTCTTGGTGGACACAGCAACCTGAAGATCAATGTCATGACTGGACACCGGTGATGCATGAAAATTCACTTTTTTGAAAAAAAAAAAAAAAAAAAAAAGGGCATATGAGGTTGTTAAAGGTGTATTTTTCATGCCTCTAAATGAGAATGCACTGCCTCTAAAGCCTAGGAGCCACAAAGAGCTCTGACAAGGCTGAACAACTAAGAACTCTACAGAAGGGGAACACAAATTGTATTTTATCTTCCATCAGAAAGAGCAAGGACTGCAGGAAAGAGGACCAGTCACCACCCAGGCCACAAATGGACACTGCTGATCAGCACAAGTTTATTTAAGTTTATTTTAATATTCCCCAGAAAATGGTCATTCACAATATGAATTGCTGAACACTGATGCCAAGAAAAAAAATCAGGTACTTAGCTGATAGTAAATTACTGCCTTTTTTTTTTTTTTTTTTTTTAAGCCTAAAATGTTCTTTTTATTCTTATGCTATATTAACATCCTTTGCTGTTCTCAGTTTCTCAAAAAATAGCTTACTTGGTAGGTCTTCCATTTACTTCCAGTTGCACCTACTGGAATCCTTCCAAAAGCATCATTAAAACAGCTTAGTGAATCAGATATCCAAATCATGGTTAAGTTCTAATCCAAGGATCATTCATGAATTACACTTAATTACACTGAATCACAAAACGGTCCAGAACACAGATTAGAAAAGCAAAAATAAAAGCCTTGAAAATTCTCTTGAACAGTTAACTATTTTTGTTACTTTTTTTCCCCCTGTTGGATAGAGTCAGCCTAAAGATGACTAGAATGGAATAAAGCAATACAACCCAAAGAAGAAAAACTCAAGTAGCTCTCCCTTCCATTTGATTTTAAGCCAGATGCTGTCACACTGCATCTGAACTGATGGCTGCTTTAGCCTAGAATCTTAACACTTAGCACAGGAACATTTCAGAAAGAACCAAGGCAAACAAAGAAGCAACATTTTGTTGGGGGGTGTGAGGGGACCCCTGCACACACTCACAGACAAATCATTACCAGAATTCACTGTCTCCTGTTGATGGCCCTGCCAGTTTGCACACACACACCCAGGGCACAGACTGCTCTCAGTATTCTGCATAGAAAAATGACAGTTACATCTGATCCTGAAGTCAGGTTTTCTTCTTCTACTTACACAACTACTCAAATGTAATCACTTGTCTTCATAAGAAAAAAGCAATAACTACTTTAAGTTTATATGCTGAGCCAGTTCTAGCCCAGCATAGCTGGCTCCAGGACCCGAGCACAGCAGCAGCAGTGAGGGGCAACGGGGACCAACTAGGGCACAACTTTGGTTTCTAGCTCCAAAGCTCCTCCAGGCAGCAGGGAGCTGCACAGGCACCTGGAGCACGCAGGCAGGACAGAACAGCTTTGCACCGCTAGTCATGGGCCACCCTCCTCTGTGCGCGGATAGAAGGAGAAGCCAGGACGGCAGCTTCATGTAGTGTAAGCTGCAAAGGGGGATCTCTTCATTTCACTGCAACAATAATCCACGGAACTGGTTGGGAGCCAGGCAGAACTACATGTAGCAGCTGTGTGAAACGCTACTCACTCGCACGCTGCTCCTTGGCTGGGGAGCTCCAAACTGGAGCTGAATTGCCTAGCGTGAGAAGCAGGAAAAGAAATTTGACCACGTAATTATAAGCAGCTCAGCAGATACTGCACAAGCAACTTTAACCAAAGCCATTGAAGAACACAAATTCCACAGGAAGCATTAGAAATTCTGCTTTTTTTCTTCTTTATATTCACTGGTTTTAAACCTCTTTTCATGCAAAATCTAGCAGAAAAAAAAACAAAAGCAACTCAGCATTTACCATGGAACAGCAAAATCATGAAAGAAATTAAAACTACTTTATCTACACAAAAGATAAATCCTGTGGCATTACCAGCACTCAACTTATGAATTAAGTTGTGCACACATGTTGCTCGTTCAGCAAGCCTTATCTTACATTGTAACCAATGGGACTACTTGCAAACAAGAACCCCTACAAAAATTGAGCATAAAAATTAGCTGCATTGAATTAATGTGAAACCACTTACAGAGCTTTGTCTCTTCTTCAAGATTGCAAATTCAACAACTGCCAGTCTGGCAAGAGAGCTCTACTGAGCACAATCAGCACTGAGAAACTTCCATAAATTACAGCTGCCTATTTCCACTGAAAATAATTTTAGACAAAATGCTTGCATATGCTAGTTTATCCACCTGCACGGTATCTGATTTTAGCAAGAATCAATTCTACTTTTCAGTATAAAATATGAATCTCAGTAACCCACAAGTCAAAATACTACTGCCATACGTTACCTGAGGTGAAAGCTTCATTAAATTGGAAACATATTTGCTTACACAGCTATTACACAAAAACAGAACAAAAACACATCTTATTTTCAGCCCTTTTTTCTCATTACCTTTTAACTCCATGTTATCATTCTTTGCTAACTGAATGTACTTAAACCAGTAATAAGGGCGGAAAAAAATCCTTAGTTCATGCAAAAGCTTTTGCCCCAAAGCATATTTGGGGTCACAGCTGTAATGGTACGCAATCATTTACAGTACCTGAAGCTTTTGAGTCATGAAACACTATATCCATAGATTCTTTAATACACTGAAAAAACACCCAGAACAATAAACATCTCATCACGCTAACTACAGAGTATTCGTGGATCACAGGACACTCTGCAGATGGCCATACAATCACCCTGGGGCATTACTGCACAGCTGGGTGTCGCGCTGAGGCACCTGGGTGTCTCTGCTTGTGCTGCTCAAGAACCAATACTCAGTTCACCAGTTTCTTGACTATGCTATCACAATGCAGAAGTAATTTTCTGCTTTATCATTTCTTCTTGCCACAGAAGATGCACAAAAACAGATTACAAAAGTTACTAAATGTGGCTACTTAAAACATCTATTTCGGCCACTCACTGCTAAATGTCCTTGATTAACTAGTAACACTGGCAAACATTTTTGAACAGTATTAGTAATTCTGCTTAGTGATTCACAGATCTAATTTGAGGTACACAGCCAACACCAAAAAAAAAAAAAAAAAAACAAAGTTGTAAAGCACCTCAAATTGGGCACTTAAAAAAAAAATTAAGGCACTCAGCCTCACCAGGAAATCTCAAAGGTCTCATTGCAGTTTAGAATCAATTTCTACATTCCCTTTCGTCAAACTCCAGAGCCTAAAATGTCACTGCTGACACTGTCAAGTGGATATTCTAAATAAAATTATGCTTAGCAAAAAGCCTTGCGACTGGGAATACATTGCACTTATAAGAGCGGAGTGTAAAATGAATGTGAAGTGAAACAAGAATTTGTTAAAAAACATATATATATATTTAGTATTACAAAGTTCAAATCATGAGCCCCTGTCAGCTAGAAAAAAAATATATATATGTCCATGTTCTGCTCTCTAAACACTCGAAAATCCCCAAGGAAATCAGCTGACAGGCAGAACACTGAGAGCAGCAGGGAAGAAGGTGGAGGCCACGGGGTGTTTCTGACGTGCCGCTGTGCGAGGACAGTGACCCAAGACTCTAGCTAACCCGCAACATGAAATGGCACCACCTTCTCCCCCCCCTCCAGCTTAGCAAACAGCTTCCATAATACTGCCTAAACCTCTATTTGCATTTACAGGACAAGATACTAGCCGTGTCCCTGACCCCTAACCTTCAGGTAATTCACTTCTCCTATCAGCCCCAGCTCCAAATCTTGTTTCCAGAATTTAAAATTTTTCACTTATTCATGTTAAAGTCAATGTTTCACACTAATTTATGGGGAATTTTCTTTAACATATTACTATCACAAGCATAGAATTAACTATTACAGGTGATGTGAGCAGCAGTTCTTATATGTATGTAAGGCTGTCTACTTTTATTTCAATTTGAACTAATGTGATTACACAATTTTAAACTTGTTGGCACAGACACAGTAATCTCAGCTATTAGAAACTGCTTCTGTATATTTTATTTCTGTTAGCAGTAATAAAACTGCCACTTAAATTAACATGTTACAACTCATGCTCTATTCTATTGCGGAGGGTCAGGTTCAAGCTTTATGTAGAAACCTATAAGGAAAACTAATAGCTGGGTTTTGTTTTGTTTTTTTTTTCGTTAGCAGCAGTAGTACCACCAAAAGATGTTTCAAGACTGCAAAAAACTACACGGGAAAGCCTTTATGCAACAATTAAAGCAGCCAGAAACAGCTGATTTTATGTGCAGAACCATTTAGATCACAAAGCAATACACAGAACCTTGAAAAGTAGTTTTTATTAGTCTCTTTATTTCCCTAAAACTTGTACTTTGCAGGTTATCAGAGAAGAGCTGAGTCACGCAGCTAAAATAGATCATATTAAAAGGAGAGAGGAAAAAAAGAGGCCGAGAGAGCGAGAGAGGAAAAAAAGGAAAACCACCTCTGCTTCCTGCCAGACGCTCGCTGTCCTCGGCTCAGTTGCTGAAGTTTGTCAAGGTCTGTTTAACAGCCATTCCTCCCACTCTCCACTCAGCACAGAATCAGGCTGGCATTTCATGATCCTTTCTTACGCCAAAGCAAAATAAAATATTATTTTTCCACTTAATTTAAGCTACATCTTCATAAGAGTTTAAGCTTTTTTTTTTTTTTTTTTTTTTTTAAAAACAAGTCTGAACAGGAGAAAGCTTTCTGTGTCTTCATCCTTTTACAAACTGATAATTACAGCCCCATTTAGACTTTTCATTCTGTTAAATTAAATCATTTGGCCACTTTTTTCCCCCATAGCTAATGCTTATCCAGCCCTACTCATTCCTCTCCTCCAGGCTCTCTTCCTTGCCAGTCTCTGCAAGGAGGGGGCCATGGCCAGCCCAGCGCCTTGCTTGGTGCCAGCGCTGCAGCTGCCACAGGTTACAAGCCACTGGAGCCACAGCAGCTCTGCAGGACAGTTACTGAGAGTGTCCCCCACATCCCCTCTTGCCTGTCCTTCCCAGAGCCCCCAGCTGAGAAAGAACAAGAACTCCTTGCAGAGGGCAGGTAGAGGGCAGCGCAGGAGGGCTGCCACTGCAACAGCTCCTGCTGCCGCAGCTCTGCACTGACCAATGACCCCAGTGGCAGCCCCATGCCAGGGACTGCCCTGAGAAACTGGGGTGAGCAGCAGCAGTCACTCAAAATGTACCTTGCAGCTCGCCCAGCTTCCTCATAGAAAAAACATCAAAGGAATATCTACAAAAACAGTTAACGAAATCCTGCGTCTTGAGGCCACCATGTGACATAGGGCTATTAACCTCCTTGAGGAAGGCAAAAGGGAAGGAGATCAAGAGCCAGAGTACTAAAAGTATCATTTCTATGCAAGTTTCAGAGGTTTGCTCATCTGTAACTGTCAGCTTATAATGCTAGACACTAAAATTGTTTGTTGAACTAATGGCATTTTCTACTCAAAACCTACAAAGAGAGCTAATTAAAAAGGACCATCTCAGCTCACTGGCTACTCGTTCATTACATCTGAGAATGTAAAATGTTCAAAGTAAGATAAATTTTAGAGCTTTAGCATACGTACCCATCCTTGGAAATGGAATGGTATTCACTAAGAGAAAACCAACGCAAGTTTATCATAACACAACAATATTAAAAATAGAATGTCTTTTACAATATCCTTTACCATCCCTTCTATAAAAGGATAATTCATAATTTTTAGTCATAATAAGGAAGCCATGAAAGAGACCCAACAATTCCCACCTATTTTTAATCAAGGCAGCAGATAATCTAGAAACACATTGCTTTTCTGCACCAGCCATGCCCCTGCAGAGTCACCCTTTGTGGTTTCTGAAATCCATGGCATTTCAGCATGGGGTCTTTTGGACAAACTTTTATGCTTATGAAAAGCTATAAGACTTCTAGAAACAAATCCATTAAAGCAGTAACTTTTGCAACTCTGCAACAGTATAAAATCCTAGGACATAACTTGTCCTGGATATTTCATTCCATTAAGAAAAAAGTAGCCAGCTATTTCCAAGCCAGACACTCAAGCCAAGAGTCTGATAATACTTGCTCATCTCCACTAAAAGCCACAACTAAAGCCACAACTTCCAGCCCCCCCCCATATAGGCACACTTGGCTTCACACTTCCAGGCCCAGGCTGAATTCAAGAGATCAGTTTGCTCTTCTACATGCCTGCCAGAAATGCAGACATAGTGTTAATTACCGCACTGGCTACCCTAATACACAGGTCGCTTGAGCAGGAAGGAGAGGCAGATCTCTTTTCTATGCAAGGAGCAACTAAACTGTCATGAGTATCTAGCGACAGAGGAGTATATGCCAAATGTTATTATCCATCTGATCTCAAAGCAACCTTCTGACAGACGGGAAATTTATATATACATATATATATATATATATATACACACACACACATATATATATGTATGTATGTATGTGTATATATATATATATATATATATATATAGTGGCTGCATCTCAGAGGATTTAGCTATCTTGATATCTCCCATACTATTGCTGGTAAGAGGCTGCCACACGCCAGCCCTACCCAATAGCCTTGTGCTCCTTCACTGCTGCCACGCGGAGGGCGAGGAGCCCGGGCATGCAGGCCTCTGCCCAGCCAGTGCTGGGACAGCCTGTGCCAGGGCGGCTTGGCGGCTCCCAGGGGCCCTCGCTGCAGCTCGCGCCAGCCTCCCCTCCCGCCGTGCTCTGGCCGCCGTGTTCACAGTATCGCTGTTTGGCACTTGGGTGCCTTTAACTGCATGAGAAGAAAGGGCAATTTCTTCTCTCCACAGTGCTTAAAAACACTATCCCCTAGATTGACTTTAGCACCTCATTTAAGATAATTAAACTTCATCTATCTAGAAATAAAAATAAAAAACAGTATGAAATAAAAAAGCCACAAGGTAAAGAAGCTCCCTAGAGGTGAGTTTTTGTCCACCAACAAATGCTCACTGGGTTTTTATGCAGGTGCATACACCAAGGCACACGCTCAATGACATTTCACTCCTGCTCTGAGGAGGCGGCGTAGGGCGAGTAAGCGAGGCCTGCAGAGGCTGCCCCAGAGCCTGTTCCTCCCGGGGCTCCTCTGCTCAAGCGTCCACTGCTAGGGTCACCTCCCTCGCCCTGCTTCGGGCTGCTGCAGAAATGTGCAAGTATGCCTTGGAATAACTCAGCCTCGTGCAGAATAGCACAGTTACCTCACTGAGGAGGAAGGGAAAATGCACCAAATCCCCTGCACCATGCTCTGCCTATCCCTCTCGTCAGCTGGGCAGCGTGACAGCTCTCTTCAGACTTAGTTTTTAGGTAACACAAGCCAGCTCCAAAGTACAGCAGCTTTCAGCTGTGCTTACACAATCTGCTCTAAAGTAACTCAAAATATGGTCTTTATGTCAATTGTAAAAAGGCAACGGATGAAAATCCCTGATAATTCTCGAAGTGGCAAACTGTAGAATACTAATCCTGAAGTTTTGGACTGTGTTATTATTAGTCAATGGCCACATCCTTATGAATCAAGATCTCAACTGAACTGTAAGAGTCTAATGCATAGGGAACCTTCTCTGGTTCAAGTGGGCAGTTTTAAATGTTCAGCCATGTTTCAAGCACTGTTAGGAACTCTACAAGTCTGACTCAACTGCATTTTTCAAAAAGGTTTGTTAAAAAAAATCCCTGCAAATATAAAATATTAAATGCATAAGTTATGGAAGCATCTGATAATTATATTAAATTCACTAAATCATCAGAATGCTCCAAGTGTACCAGCAGCATCTCAAGAGCAAACGAAGGTTTTCACGGCAGGGAAAGTAGCAAAGATTCTCCCAAGAAAGCTAGAAAAGGCACATGGGCTCCCTCCCCAGCACAGGGCTGCTCTCACAAGTAGGCAGCACAAAATGAACGCCAGCTCGCTCCACTGCCAGTGCAAAGGACCATTTGGTCTGCATTTTGATTGAAAACTCTGGGAACTACCTTTAAACAGTTGCCAGGCTTACTTTTGTTAAGAAATTCAGGAACCATATGTCTTCACTAAACCACAGTGCAGATAGAAAAGTTCAGGAAATTCCATCTTAGCCATTACTAGACTTATCCAGTGTAGAAGATCCTTCATACAAAATGCAAATGGCATGCTAAGGAGAACCAAGTTAAAACCATATTTCTTTTAGAAGCCACTGCTTCTATTTTATGCTTTTAAGTAAGGAGCAGTTTTTAAATAAAGAAAATATATTCTCAGGACAAGGACATTATGACAAAAACAAGGAAGGACAACAAACACATACCTGAGGCTTCTTGAACTTTCACCTTCAGACCTGTAAATTAACACACAGATAGTCAGGACATTATTACTTTTAGCATTTATAAGATAGCTAATCTAAAAATCTATTAATTATCAATGGTTAATCTACTTAGAAAAAAAGCTCCTTAAAGTTTAAAGACAGCATAATAGTTGAGGTCAATAACTGTGCAATTAAATATATGCTGTCATCCCTGCACCTCATAAAGATATTCTGTAAACAGGCAGTAACAAAGATTTATGTTCCATAAATGAAGAATCTCAGCCTCTGACATTATTCTAGAAGCAGATGGGCTTTTACCTTTTTAGCCTTTCCTCAGTCTTTAGTTGAAAAAAAATCACAGACAAATACATTTACCAATGCAATCCCCAGACTTCTCAGGCACTACTTAAAGGGAAAGTGTTTGCAAACAGAAGTCATCTAAAAACCTAAGAATTCATATTGTCTGATTCAGATAACTATGCTAAATCAGGCACAAAATAAACTACATTACATAAGATGCTCTTAAAGGCCATATTTTTCTCAACATCATATAATTTTAATCAATGAAAACTGAAACAAAACCTCTTCCCCTGGTTATGTTATTTTAGAATAAGGAAATGGGGTTTGATACCATACACGTCAACACTTCCTCCTCTGAAGAGAAACAAAATACTTGCAGCATTTCACATGCAAACAAAATCTGTAACAATACACTCAATTATTTGCCCAGTTCTATTCCTTCCACACCCTATCAGGGAAGCCTCAGTGCTAGTTGAAACCTTAAACACATCATCAGATCTGCAAGGTAAAACTGAGAAAATGGAATCAAATGTATAAATCACAAAGTTTCAGAGCAATTAAACTTCAAAACAGTTTCCACATCCAACTCTTCATAAAAAATCAGGTAAAAAGGTGATCAGTATCTACTCCTAAGGGCATCAGAAACCTGCCTTGACATAAATTTTTTATTTTTCTGTTGTAAAGTCATGATGGTACCTGCACAAGTCAGCTAACACATCTTAACTTTGTGTCTTTTAACACAGCTGGGCATAAGATAGTAGCTGAATTCCTTAATAACCGAGATAAGAATGAACCAATTCAGATTATCACAAATACATTTGTTTCAAGATCCTCATCCAGTACCAGATCAAAGAGCCAGATGCAGTTTATTAGTGATCATTTCCGTGTCTTCATGAGCAAGAGAAATTCATATTAAAGCCTGTCCTCAAATCATTGCACTGATGCTCCAAAACACAGGTCTGACACTTTCTGTTGCAGACTTGGTATTTACAGCTGTGTTCCCAAGCTGCCCAGGCGAGCGCACAGCACTGAACACAGGCAGCTCAGCACACCACGAAACATCTCCTGAACCAGGGCTAATGTGACTATGCTGCTCCTTGGGCTTCCACCACCACCTTAGGACAGCCCCAGCAGCCCCGAGGGCAAGGGTTTCACTGGGAGCTGAGCAGGGCGTCTAACACAGCAGACACTGTCTCTAACTATTTTGGGGCTGGCTGAGGCTTTCCATGCTTGCTGTCTGCCTCAAGACAAACTAGCTTAGAAAATTTCAAAAATCTGCCTGCTTTTACAAGTTATGCACAATATTTTCCTGTTTTTTGAAGTTTCATGCTGAAGCTAAATGTTTTTATGCCACACAAATCACGTGTCCAAATCCAAATCTTTACAAGATTACAGGTGGAGACTACAATGAAAAGCACAGTTTAAAACCTATGAGAGGAACTGTTGTGGTGTCTAGTATACGGCCTCACTATCCCTGTGAAAATAGGAGACTATGTAGAGTTTACAAGCTGAGGCCTTGACGTTTCCTGATACTCTGCTTAGATGGGTGGCACGCGGCAGAAGACAGGAGACAGGCTGTGTATGCACAGCTGGTTATCAATTTAAACTAGGTGGCAGGATGGGCTGGTAAGGGAAATGACAAAACACTACAGGAAAGGGCCAGGAGTGAAAACGAAAAGACAGTTCAGACAAACTAAGGCAGAAGGTTGGGTCTGTTCTAGAACCAACAGTCCCCAATCCCTCTGTTGTCAGACTTCCCAGCGGGCTTCCTGGCGGCTCTCTAGTAAACTCCCCTCCATCACCCACCATTACATGTTCTAAAATTACCTTCATTTTCTTCAAGCTCAAGGAAATCTTTTAGAAGCAGTCTGAAAATGGAGGGGGAAAAATACAGTAGGTGAGGTTAGACTCCAGTTTGGCACTAGGAATCCTGAAGACTGTAGTTCAGGGGCCTGGGTGGAGGCTGCCAAAAGGTGGCCACATATAGCTACAAAGAACAACATCAGCTGAGGATACTGACAACTAATACCATAAAAGTACTTGAGAACAGAACAGGGGAATTCAGTGCCCTGGCTAATTCTACTGCCCAGAGCAAGATGAATCAACTTCTGCAGAGAAGCAAGAGGCAGTAACTACTTGCATTGCATAAACCTCTAATATGGGATCCAAAGAGAACAATCTTGACCTTTGTAAGATACCTGATGCCTTGTGTTACTGATATTGCTATGCATCATTATTGTCATCACAAGTTACTTTACTGCGTATTGAAAAGGTTTTATAGTAACAAGGAATAGAAAAAGCAATCTACAAATCCATATACAGAAGGACTCTCAGATAAATAGAAGTCAGGATCTGACACTGAATGGCTAATGATATATTCCTTCACTTTATTCAAAACATTCCAGTGTACAAGCACACGCCGAAGACCTTAGAGGTCACAGACGTGTTCTGCGTTTCCGTCCTGCCAGCCTGTCCCATGACACACGCAGTCTGACAGCCCGTCCTCACTGGCGCGGTGTCACCCTTCAACACGTTCAGATAGGGCAAGACGGAGGTGGTTTTTTTTTTTTTTTCCCCCCCCCAAATGATTATCTTGTTCCTGTAAGTTACTTGAACACAAGAGGAGGGAGAGAAATGACCTATGCATCACCATGAGTAATAGAAGAAAATGAATAAAATATGTTTAAACTGACATCTTCCCACACTCAGTTTTCAGCAAAATACATCTTGGAGAATATACACCTTAGAATTATAAAAAATATTATATGTAATTGCTTGTACTATCAAGTTTTCAAGTACAGTTGAGACAAGTGGATTTTTAACTCCTGAGTCTCCTGCTCCTGCCTAGGGCTATGAAGCTGCAGCATCGGCTCACGCACCCACGCAGGCAGCACAGCCTGGGCCGCTCACAGCGCTCGGGGCTCCTGAGAAGTGGCAGATAGAAGTCCTGGAGCATCTTCTTGCTACCTCTTTATTCTTATCACTAAAATCCAAGTAGTATTATCAGGTATTTTTTAGCAAGTCAAAGTAGCAAGGTAAAGACTGGGCCTTTAAAACATGCAATTCATCACGTGTCAGGCTGCGCCACAGCTTTCATCAATGGCTCTCCCAAGTTACTCACTTGCAACAGCAACTGCTTTCAGGATAGCTAAAAAAAAGGAAAAAACTTGCCAAGTTTTGCAACTGCAAAGTGCACTTCTTGCAGACTAGGATTTACTTGAGTAAATTCCAAAGAGTTATACAGAAATAACCTCTATTTTTCCCATGGAATAAGTGTTTTTAATAGTATTCATTCAGTCCTGCAAATAACTAGAGGGTTTTTGTTTTACTAGAGAGTTTGTTTTTTAGTGGGGTGTTCTGGATCAATTTCTGCTTAGGCTGCAAGCCTGTGCTGCGTTTGGGATTATGTACTCCTTTTCACCTAGATAAACAACAAGGATACAGTCACTGCTGAAACAAGAGTGGGAATGTGCAAAAAAATCTCAGGTCATACCACACTTCTTTTTCAAGCTTAAAGGAAGGGGTCAGCATACTATCTATTATATCTTCCACGCTACAGTGTTTTGATTTAAACAGAATATAGTCAATGAGTACAACTAAATTATCAATCATGATTGACCTACATCTTTCTCAAAAGATTCCTCTGCCATCTCGTGCTTGGTTCCAATATTCCATCACCTTTTGGAGTAGAGCTTAATATTATTTGTGTGCCCCCATCAAAGTGTAAGTCTGGCTTCCCCCTGATCCAGAGAACCACACTCAGTGGAAAGTACAGGAAATAAATGCTACTTCTGATTGGGACAGTGAGAGAAGTGACTTGACTAAAAGCAATATTTACTGTAATTCCATTTCAAGCAGAGAACAGGACAAGCAGCTACAATCATAACACGAACCTTGAAACAAAAAGCAAAGACAAAACATATTGCTGCTTAAGCCTTACAAGACAGGAAACAAACAAGATGACTTAAAATACTAAATAATTAGGTTTAAATTAATTATTGCCATCATGCTCCCTCTGCCAGCTCACATCCTTGAAGACTGGACGTTCTAAAAGGCAGCTCACTGCGTTACAAAAGCCTCTTAATGGCGTCTTTTGCTCTCCTCATACCCAAGGGATAAGTCATCATTACCTTCCTGTAAATGCACAAAGTGGGCAAATTACTAAAAGTGCATTGGCTTCTACTCACTGGGTTAGTTGGTAATTTCCAACAAAACATTTTTGATGGGAAGTTGTCAGTTCATAAAAAACTGAAAGCAATTTACAGAAGCACGAGAATTCTGAAGCTTTTCAGAAGAGAACTAAACAGAAAAGACACTGGTATTCGGAATGGAAGAGATTCACATTCAAGTCCCTTGTAGATTTAGATGAGATTAGGGCCTTACATATAGGAAAAGTGTAACTTCGGAGGCAGAACTCATTCAGGGACTCTTCTTCAATCAAAAGATTTTAACAAGTCTCTGGCTCTACCATTTTCAAAATGACACTGTTTATAACCACTGACACACCTTATATAGATTGACGTACACAACTGCTCCTGCAACAGTCCCAAACCTGGTAGTTTATTTGGGCAAGGATTTCAATTATTGCAATGTTCTGTAAAAACAGAATAACTAAAACTCCTTGCAAAACTGTCCAAGATAACTAACTCAGGATGCATCAAAACTCTGTTTTACATGGCAGAGCACAAAATCTACCAAAAATCAGAATTTAAGACCTACTTTAAGACCCCACAAGCAGATAGGCCTTGAATATGGTTTCACAGACCCCACCCACAGCACCTGGTAAGTCAAAAGTTTATCTCCTTTAGGTAATGCACAATCCAGCATAAAGGCTGCACTAGTGCCACTACTGGCACAGGGTCCCCTCAGAGAGGTTATTTTCTCTCCTCCTGGACTGCCTGCAGTCAGAAGTGTCCCCTCCTAACACTCTATCAGGGATTTCTGATGACAAATTCATGAAGAAGTTAGACTGATTTTGTTGCCCAGCCTTTATTCTCTGCTGCTTATGCTACTGCACTTCAGAGTATTTAGTGTTTGAGCTCTGCTTATCCTCTCTATCACCTTGTTCACTTCTGACATGTTTTAGAGCAACTTAGATTCTCTTTTTCTCTAACATCTGAAAATAGTTAGACTCAATGGAGAGGGGTACAAAACCCCACACGCTTTCACTGAAAGCAAAGCCCTCCAGTCTATGCTGTGCGCTTGTATCAAGGTTAGTGACACCATCTGTTTGCTCAGTGAGAGGCACAGAAACAGCTCTTCCTCCAACCTGCAAATAAATAGCCACAGTGGGCAGAAGCTACATCACCCACTGCCTGCAAAAGCTTTCAATACGTATTTTACCAAGGAATTGTTAAATGCACATGGAAGTTGCTCAGCATACAGCTGTGATTATTTCATGCCATTTGTAGCTAACTTGAAAAGCACAGCTACCTGGCACCCCCAAGCACTGGTACAGCTGGCAGGGAGGGAAGCAATGCAGCTCCCGGGGGCACATTAGCGAAGCTGCGTGCAGCACACTGACCCAGCAGTGCTCTAGACATTAAAGAGCTGGAAAATATTTTTACTTTTCCTATACCAAAGTGTTGGCTGCCTGTCTCAGGAAGAGAAAGCAATTAAACAAGAGGGCAAATTAAAAGGCACTTTCTCTCATGTTGCCTCAAAGCAGTTAGGCATGTGCTGCAGGAACTCCAGGCTGCAGTCTCTTTACATATACTACAGAGTAGAACAGAAAGCAATCTATAGATTACTTTGCCTTCCCAAAATATAGTCAAAAAAGGTTTCATTTACAGATATCTTGTTCAAACAAGATATCCTCCTCTGCAGCAGTTAGCAGACAGGGTTTAGCAAAACTTACCCCTCTAGGGCCATGTTGCACCGTGCTCTAAGGGCTCTCAGGTTTCTACTTGCTTTCCATCCAGCCCAGCACTGCTATCACCTCATGAGATTAGGCAATTAGAACCTATAGTGAAACCAGTTTATGATCTAAGAAAGTGTACTGCCAAAGAGCCATATGGAAGGAAAACACGTACTCTACTTTAAGCAGAGGGTGCTCTTAAAATCAGAGTAATAAGTAGTTGAATCTGAAAACAACTGATTAATCCTTTTATAAACCATTTCAGCTGTTTTTTTGCTAGTGTTCAACTATTGGTGATTTAAAATTGCTTATATAAAAAAAAGATATTACAAAAATTGAAATGGTGCACCTGCTTCCAATCTGACAGACAGCTACTTTTTATTACAACATCAGCTACTAACCAGGTGAGCTAATTCCACTTTTTACCCTTGCAGCGTGGGGTCTCCTTAATAAGATTCCCTACATAAAATTGTTGTTAGTTATTAGGCAGGCAGTTTAGGTATACATTTGGATTATCTAGAGGAAGAGTGAGAAAGCAAGAAGCCTTCACTAAGAACGAACAATTTTCTTCCCGTGAAATTTATGTCTTTAATCCTCAGGCTTTGCATGGCAGCACATCTATTCACTTATCTCTTGTATAACACAAGATCTCACACTGTCTTATTCCATAAGCAAGCAAAACAAATAAAGCTTTTTGGCCATGGATGGTGCCAGACCTTGATCCCAGGGAATCAGTCGGTCAGTGACCCAACAATAACTACAAATAAAATCCAGCATCTGAAACTTCCCAATACAATTTAAACCAACAGAACATGTTAAAAAGCCTTTTCTCAGATTAAGACTAAATCACAAAGCCTAAAAGCTATGAAAGACAAGCATATAGTACTACAGCGCAATAAATCATTAAACAGAAGACATTAGCAAGGACAGAACTGAAGTCTTAAATTTGTATATGATTAAGTTTATTCAGTTAAATCTTAGAAGCAGCACTGTAATTGGTAACTATTAAGTCTTTGCATGCAGAAATTAAAACATGCCACAGTATAAGAAAAAAATCCCATAGTCAAGATTCTTCTGTGCCTTTTAGATGCCCAGAGGTCTTAATTTCAAATACAATGGCTACACCTACAGCTAATGATTTTCTTGCTATTAGTCAGATTCCATCTCTCCTAAAACCAGCAGTTATTATTGAATAAGCCATCCTGGAAATAAAATGCCCCTACCAAATCTCAAGGTTAAAATTTCTGGAAAAGATTTTGACATGGGATGCAGCCCCACAAACTAATGTTTATCTTAAAATAAATAAATAAAAGTGAGAATTGGGGGGTGGTGCTTAAAAAAAAGGCAAGCTTCAGTATGGTTACAACACTCAGGGAACATTTTAACTAATCCATACAGGTTTTAGAAGCATTACTTTAAATACCTTCTTTATCCTCTGCAAGCAGTGCTCAAACAGCTCCCTCAGAGATCCCTGTACTAGCAGCCTTTCATTTCTCCTCACTTGTTTGGTGTTTTCCACTGCCTCTTACCATCAGCACACAACATTTGCTTCAGGACCAAGCACACGAACACCCCAGGCTAACCTCCACATTGCTAAGGAGTCTTTAATTTTTTCAATGCCACAAGCATTAAAACTTAAGCACTTTCCCCACTCCCTTCACAAAGGACCCCACACAACTAATCCCCAAAGCACCTCTTACCAATCCTCCTCCACTCTGCAAAACTCATATTAGAATGGCAGTGTTCAGTATTTGAAGTTCGTTCCCCTATGGTTAACATTTTTATAACCTAGAAATTCATAAGACTGTGGCATGGAAGTTCTTTAAGCCAAACATCCCAAACACACTACACTCTAGCCTTTCTTTTCCCTGCTGCTTGCATTCCCAGGTGAGTGCTTACTGCTGGGGTTGAACACCCCAAGCCTCAAGATCCTAAATGACATTTTGTGTCACTGTTCACAGAAGTATATTTCAATTCTGCCTTTTGATTAGGTGCAATTTTAAAGAGCAGATGGAAATAGATGTGCCAGAAGTGTAGTCCTCCTCCTGAAAGCAGGGGGCAAGCAGCACATGACTCCAGTGCAAGCAAGTTTTGTGCATCCAGGCACCTGCAGCAGAAGCACGTCCCAGCTCTGCATTTTTGGGCCTAGATTTCCCTGCTGCAAACCATATTATAGCCTCTTACCCCAGTAAAGGGAAAGTCTTCTGAAGAACAGGGACCTCCGGCCTCTTCGGTAGCTGCTGGAGACCTGCTATGCCAAAGCCCGAAGGTGTTTGCCCACAGGCAGGCTCTGCTGTAGTGCCTGTGAGGCAGACAAGGCCCCGAAGGCCTCAGGCACGCTGCTTCCTGCCCCACACGCTGCCTCAGCGACCTTCTGTGGCCACTTTTTAGTCTTTTTCCCTCTGTAATGTGCACCACTTTCACCGTGCTGCCTGCTGCTGTTTACTCAGCAAACTCCCGTGCTATATTTAGCTGGTGATTACTGACACGCAGATGACAAGGGCGGCAGCAGGGTGCAGGGAGAGCACAGGTGTATGGAAGCCGCAGCAACGGGAACAGCAAGGCTGCGCCAGGCTGAGAGACAGCGCTTACTGCGTCTGTGCCTTCTGCTCAGCATATGATAATGTGTTTTTATTTGGCTGCTGTCAAAAAAAGCCTTTATAAACAGATTAATGTATTTTTAGCCACACTGAAGCTGCTATCAAAATTTAAATAATGCCCATAAGCAGCACTGGTCCAAACCAATGGCAGCATTGGCAATGTTCCTCTGGCACTCCACACCTGAGCTGCTTAATTATGGTTGCCCTCAAGACAGTCACATTGAAAATGTGCAGAAAACAAGACCTTCAAGTCTGTTAACCAGCACTCAGGTTTATGCAATAGCTGGAGCACTGGGGTAAAAGAAAGCATCCTTTCAGATGCTCAGCCATTGACAGCCCACCTTCACGTGGCTCTGTTCCCCTCATACTGAACCAGCTAAGCTCAGAGATCAAACACAGTGAAATTTAAGCTCCCTTTTGCTCTACAATAAAACAACTGTCACCATTTGACTAGTCACTTCAGTTTATGGAATTTTGATGGCCCACTGCTACCTGCACAAGTTCACAAGCTGATTTCTCCTCCTGGAGTGCACACAAGTATGGCTAAGGATCCAGGTGCTTAGTCTAGTGCCAGTGATGATGGTGCACATGTAACTCGGTCACTGCTGAACAGAGATGTAATTTCTACATGACCAGTAGAACACCAGCAGTGCAAGAGACGACAGCAGCAAGGACACAGTGATTCGCACAGCAACATCAGCACAACACACTGGTTCTATCTACACCTGATCTTTCCTCAGACAGCTGAAGCTTTCTCTGCTGTATCTTGATTTTATAACAGAGCTCTAAGTAGAGGAAAGTTAGAAGGGTCATGTGATGATAGTGAGGAAAGACTGGAAAGTATAGGCCTAAACATTTATTTTAGCTGTAACATGGAAGCAGATGGTTTAAAAGAGCTACAGATATACAAATATAAATAACCTTAAGTTTTATGCTTCTTTCAAAACCTAGGATTTGACAACATCCAGCCGTTGTTAACGTTATTACAGACAGGGCATATGGAACAGAGGTTTATGCATTTATTAACACAGTCCCCCATCTTGTTAGTACGGTTTACTTATAGTGAGAAGGTCGAACACAGGGAAACTGTATTCTTGACTCCCGGCTCAAAAGGCAAAAATCCATTGATTTTGACACAGGCCTGGCTGTGCATGTTGCATCATATCTGAAAGGCTGCTTTTTGCACGGATGGGCCTTGAACCAAAGGCAGCTTTGCTCTCCTGCAAGCTGCCCTGGGCAAGCGCCAGAATATGGTCCCTGAGACGGCAAAAAGGAGAGAGATATCTGCACGCCAACATTTATTCTGGTGTGGAGCCACTGCTCTGCACAAGGAGCTGCACTGCAGCTATGGACCGGGCACCAAGTCATCCTGTCTGAGAAAAACAAGCAATCTATACTGTGTGTCATTGGGCTATTTCCGTTTCAGCCATTTGCACCAAACTTCACAGGACTGAACGACCTATGCATTGTGCTCATTTGACTATTAAGTTACATTGATTTTTTTTCTCCCCTTAGCCCTATGCTACTTTTATCTGGCCTACAATTTTGGTTCAATAGCCTCAGGGTGAACTGCATAGTCAATATATGATGTATTTGCAAATTCTGTTAAGCTTGCCCAAGAGTGCAACTTAATTACAAAATATCATATTCTTGCTAATATTAAAACTACTTATTCCCCGAGTTCTCCAGGATGATCCCATAGAATGGTCATTACTGAAAGCACAGAACCTTCCTTCGAATTCTATTGCTCTGAATAGTGCTAAAACAGTAAGCTTTAGCAGTCCATCCTATATGTGAAATTCATTAAGGAAGCTTAGACTACTATGGAAGCTTCATTAGATTACATGAACCAAGGCAAGTGTTTGTTCTACAGCATAAATATATCTGAGCCACAACACAATATCAAGAAATACAAATTTCCCCACTTGCCTACAGCAACAGCTCATTAGTCAACTTAAATGTTTTAAAAGTATAAGCTGAAAAAGGCGTGTTAAAAAAACTGCATTATTACCACATAAGCTGCCAGAGCGGCCTAACATACTGTCCTACGTGTATCACCCACATCACCCAAAGCCTAGAAAACAGGTATAGAAGAAACCAGGATAGGTATAGAAAAAAAACTAAAAAATGTTACAGTTCATAAGGGAAAGAGTTAAGTAACTGGCCAGAGAAGCAGTAACTCTCAGTTAAGTTCAAAAAAACAGCCCTCCCCCATCCCCCCAAAAGAAAAAAAAAAAAAAAAAAAAAAAAAAAAGCTTAAAAGCTTATAGCACTTATAAAGCTATAATTCCAAATCTAGTGTGTCACAGGTCTATGGTGTGGATTTTTTTTAATCTGCCTCCACACTTGCTACAAGTATTTACACCAAAGATATAGGAAAGGATCCAACAGATCTTCTAAGCAGATAAAAAGACATGATGTATGCTCTTTGGCAACTTCTACAGAAGACAGAGATTTTGAGCTGCTTATTTTCTGTACTCTTTTTATGAAAAATAGTCTTGTGATAATATACAGGTGTATATAGGATTAAGTCTGATAATTTCATTCTTGACATTTAAATTTCCTTTTTACAAGACACCAAAAGCCTTTTTTGTTTGTTTCTAATGATTTAATTCAGAGTTATGTGAAACACCTAAGAATATACATGGAAAGATGCCTGCACAGTACTTCTTTCAGACCTTTTATATAAGATTATTCACAGACAAATAACTCGTTGAAATTAACACATACCACTAGTGACAAGGCATAATTTCATTAGTCAAGCATGTCAAGGTTAGTAGAGTTCATTACATTGATGTTTGCTGATCATTTCTGCCTTCAATTAAGTGTGTATAAAGAAAACTCAACGTACAATGCCTTGTTAAATCCTAACATTTAATAGCTCTTAATTGCTTTTAGCCTAAAGAGAAAGCAGTAAGAGGTTTGCATTAGTCATCATTTGCCATGCAATACTATAGAACAGCTAGTGGCATATCCCTCTCCTCACACCTTCTCATATTTATTATTAGCTAGTGGTCAGTCACCATATTAAAAACAAAACAACAATCAAACAAAAGACCCTAAACACTGCTTGGAGAAGGAAGTCAGGCCTCAGAAGCCACAAATAAAGCACATCCTAGGAATAACAAAGATGGTGGTTGTTGCTGTAACTAAGCTAAGACTGCAAGGGCTGTATGTATAATTTTTTTTTTTTTTCTATTCTGTTTTCTTGATATCTAATCCCTAAATAAAAACCCACAAATTCTTTTTTTAGTCTAATATTTGACTGAGCTCGATTGTGTGCGTGTGTGTGTGTGTGTGTATATATATATATATACACACACACACACACGCACACACACACACACGCATATACATATATTCTGTTAAGCTTACTCTTTAGATAGGTCTAGCACAAGCTCTGCCCAGCTTGGTACCCCACCACTGCATGATCAGATAGTGGTAGTCACATTTTTTCTGGCTAAGATGCTTCCAAGGGATATCAAAAGAGATTGAGACATTTCTTGAGATAACTTAATAGGGCATTTCTATATACGAAAAGCTTTAAGATCCCTCAACAGAAGGAGAATCACTCAAGCATTAGATAAAAGATACCATTAGCAAAGGTTTTGCATAAAAATTTGCCAGTAAGGGAAACATTTTGAACACCTACTTTTCAGCCCCCAATGATTCACTTAGGTGCTACTGCAATGCATTCCAGATCAAACATTTCAGCTGTCTCTACATGTGGTCTATTCACAACACTGGGAATGAGAACAAAATAACATTGCTCGGCTCATCAGCAAAGACAACCTCAAACACTGGTTGCCCTCCCAGTCACTGGGAAAGCACACAAGTTGAGGCCACAGACATGAGACCACATGCATGCATCTAGTGAATGAGCTTCAACAGCTCCAATTACACTTAACTGATTCTTAATGCTTTTTTTGACTACTAAATGAAAGATATGAAGCACTTTAGAGTGCTGTAGGTTAGGTGAGATGAAATCATGCTGCCCGAAGGTGGGGCATTCAGCATTTTATACAAGAACAAGACAAGCTCAACTGAGGTTTCTCTGGGGAGGAGTAAGAGAAGCACTGTTAAATTGTCCTAAAACAGCTTCTCCTCAGAAAGATATCACAGCTCAGAAGGATGCTACCCTCCAAATCTTTCAAAAAACAGGCAGTAGATACTTTGTCACAAAGGGAAATGGTCATTTATAGTGCTGCAAAAAAAATAAGAGTTCACCCTTGACATTCTCCTATCCCTAGGAGTTGCCAATGACCTGGAATAAAAGTCTCCCCATCCCGTGCCTTGTGTATGGAGAGCAAAAGCTTCCTAGTGGGATAGAGCAGGCAAAATGCTTTGCTTCTGTGGCACGTGGGTTTTATGCAGCATTACATAAACCCCAATTTATAGTAGAAAAGCTTTCTAAAAATAGGCTTAGTATTTAAACCTACAACTCCTAGTATCACTTTCATAGGTACCTCATTATGGAAGCACTGTACACGAAATACGCTCTGGTGTGCTGTATAGACAACATGCATCTGCTCAGAAATAATATATTCTCTTGCTATCAGAGCATTATCCTACATACAAACAGCATACTAATTGCTGTAAGACATGATCAGTGCCTTCAACATCCAAAACAGTTTAGATATCCATTTTTGTTTCAAAAAAGGGAACTGCAACATAGTATAGTATTTCTCAGTTTTACAAGTTCACATTTGTCTATTCATGTGCACTTACTAGTCATGATTTCTACGGTCCAGACATTTTAACAATTCCCATAAAAAAAGCTGAACAAATCTAGAAGTCACTTGGGACACAATCTGCTTCCTACAGAAAATTGTTTTTGAGAGCGGATGCTGAGTGCAAGTACTCTAGCACTTCCATTTCCTAACATTGCTGCAGCTTTGCAGGGACAAAAGCTCTGTGACATCAAAATAAGTTACTAGAGTCCATGAGAAACAGAGACTGCATAAAATTTGAGTACTAGCCTTTTCAACTGTAATGCGTTATTAATAATGACCAGAAAGTATGTGAAACAAAATCATTATTAACCTACAGATATGCACAGTAAAGCCATTATAGTTTAGTTTTTAGAAACTGTTACAGGGCAAATGTTCAAGTTTTAAAAATAAGCAGAACCCTTACTATAACTTTTTTTCCTTGCATAAACTACTTAATTCCATTGTGTGAACTGTTCACATACCCTCTGAACCAAGCAATCAGTTTTGTGCTTGAATCTACAATTTTTACTGTTCTTTTTTCTTCATTTTTGTGTATATTATAATAATAATATATTATAAATATGTTTATTTGCAGACATAGCTCCGCTTCTGAGCTTTTCTTGCGACAGCAGTGACCACAAGTGAACTACGTAAGCTACATTTCTCAATTCTTTGTTCACCAGGAACAATAAAAACCCTTCCCACCGTACAATTTAATTTCATTTTCCTAAATTCTCATTTATGATGTGTGTAAGAGCAATATTGGTCAGAGAACAGGAAGAGTATGTCCCTTCTCATTATCTCTTATATTACAGAAATTACATCTCCATACATTATAGTAAATTTGCAAATCCATTTCTATTCCTTACCAGGTCTACTACTACTGTTAATGAGAATCTCAGAAAAATGATCTACTGCATAGTTTTAAACATTATTTTGGAAGCTGGCCAGTTAAGCCTCAAATTCTGTAGCTGCTAATCTGAGATGAATCTCGCATCAGTTCAAATGGCAACAGACCATTTCCAAAGGAGAAATTGCGCAAGCTTGAGAAACCCACAGAGGATTCCTAGCACAGCCAGGCCCCAAGTCAACTGTCTGCAGGATAATGATGACAAATGTCACTTTTTCTGTAAGCTCTCTGTACTGTGTGTGAAACTGTTCTAAAAACAGTTCACAGTAAAAAGTCTGCAATCTTATGCCACCCAGGCAAGTTGCCCATTATCATGTTACATAGATGTTTCAGATCTGTGTTCTGGAAGAGAAATGACACACCACTCATCTTTGCCACAAACACACATCTAGTTTGGATTAACATTGTCTTTTTTTTTTTTTTTTTTTATTTGGGAAGAGTGGTTATTTATTCGAATGATCTAGCCACAAGGGCCACGAGCTGGGAATCATCAGGCCAGGTCAGGCAGGAATGGCCTTTTGGGCACAGTCTGCCGCTCTCTCCATTGCAGCTCACCAAGGTGCAGGCCAGGGTTCACGTGCAGCTTCCTGGCTCCACTCACGGCTCTGTGACAGGTACCCTGGAGGGCACTTCCCAACAGCAGAGCAGCAAAGGAAGCCAGATTCAGACTAGCAGGCAGCAGTAATAGGAGATGAGGATCTAAATCCTTTTTGGCTTTACCAGCTCTTAGTATTTACAGACAACTATTTTAAAGGGTTTAATTCCAAACTGAAGGGAGTGAGAATATGAGCTAAGTAGTAAGAAAGTAATCTTGACAACTGAAGTGAATCTACAGAAAGAGCATTCAAGGCCCCCTGCATTACAGACACGTCAAGCTAGGGAAGATACTTGTCTCTTCTTTCTCAGCATCTCAGCCAATATTTTACTTAACACCTAGGCCAGAGACTCCACAGGCCACCCAAAGATGCTTGTACGCAACAGAAACAAACAATTCAGTAAACCTGAGTACCTGCAGGGTAAGAATAACGGCAAGCAAAGTCCGAACAACATTCATTTGCATGTATATATGCATGTCTGTGCCTGTATGTATATATACACATATATGTATATGTGCACATATATACACACACAGAGTGTACAACATTATATATGCTGTACACAGTTACCAAGTTATTATAGACAGACATTACGGAAGCTGCTAGTAAAGTTGTCAATGCCAAAAACAGTACAGGATTAGGAGCAGCGACAGCCCAAGGTTTAACTTACTGGTCTGTTTATATTCATAGCACTAACAAAAGTAATTTATAAAGTAGGACTAACTTAAAACTGGCTTAGGCCTTTTTAGATTCCGAGAAATTAACATCTTAAAATTTGGTTAGAAAAATCTTTACAGGAGCTATTGAAAAATATTTTGTTTCTTACTTAACTTGAGCATCTGGAAAAGTGAAATGGCATTTAAATTAACATTATTTTTAGCACATTAGAGAAATCAAACAAGCATATTTAACCTCTGTATGCAAACTGGCTTTGCAATTTTTGAGTACTCAGCTGGCCATGTCTCCCATACAACTCAGTTAAAGGCAGACAAACCAGCTGCTAGGCCTAGGCTTGGCTTCCCATTTTGCTGTGAACTGTCCTCCTCTGCAGCTGCTACTACTTTAAATATTTAAGCTGTTGATTTTAAACAATAACACATTGCCCAAAGAACACACAACTAGAGCTAATTAAGATAAACAACATATGGAGAGAACCCAGACTGGTGTGTCTAATTAGCAGAAACTCAGTTTATAGTTTAAAAAAAAAAAAAGTCTTAATGAAAAAACCTATCTAGACAGCCAAAATCCTTCACTAGTGTAAGTTACATATGATCTCTACTCAAATTAAACTGAGATACGCTACATCTGCGCAAGTAGGGGACTTGTGCACTATGATATGGAGGACACAGGCACAAGACAGATGTACTAATGTGGATCTCTGCTATTCCCTCCTGATACGCTGGAGTGGCCCTGGCCGAACACTGTGCTGCTTCTCTGTCCTCCACCTCGACTCTGTGGCACGGCGGGACGTCTGGTTACTCCGCCGGATCAAAACAGTTACAAAAAAGCTTAAGCAGCAACTTAAGTGACAGCACATACAGAACTTCATTAGTTTATATTAAGTATGGGCCCCTCATAAATCCTGTTTCTCTTTACCTCATGATAAACTCAGGTGAAGGAAGGTTTTTAATCTTGCAGAGAGGCAGCAAAGAACAGGCCAGCTGCCTCAAAAGCAGCAATGTTAAACCCACCACGTAACCGCTGCCACTGCAGTCAGATCCCCTGTTGTTATCTGAGACTGCAGTGCAGCACAGAACACTTCTCTCCTTGCAGCGCCTCGTGATTCTGGGCCTCACACCCCAGCCCAGCGCTAACCAGAGAGCGCTCCACTCAGCCAAACCTCACACAATTTAAGTTTAAAGCAGATGCTTTGGTACCTCACTGACTCAGATCCTACACATTTTTCTCCCATCAGCAAAGGCAGTTACCTACAAGCAGAGACTAAGGAAATTCCTACACAAAGAACAGTAATGAGACCAATTTATTGCGGTACAATTTATTATGGGCCTTAACATTTCCTCAGATGAGTCACAGACATGACACACAACAGCCAAATTTTCCACTTAGATGATGCAAGTTTTACACTTCAAGAAAATTGTTTTTTCAGGACACTTACAGCAAGTTTCACACAAAGTATCATTGCATCAGTGTTTCTAGAATCTAGTATTCATGATAATAATAAAAAACTTTATGATACTTAAAAACAAGCTCTAGATATCTATATAGGTATCTATCAGGAGTCATGCTCCTTTCTCAAAGTAGGACTACATACACAGCTCATGCTACGTCATGACAGGGGCAACATGGAGTTAAAAAGCCCTGCAGCACCTGCAGGTTGATCCCTTCCTTACTGAACCAGGTCACACAGAATCAGCTCTTTCCAAGGCAGGAGCATCTCTGCATATGATTTTTCACCTGTGTCCTGGTTACACAGTTCACTCAACCTTTCAACAGTCTTTTGGGTGAGGATTAAAGGGCAGGCCAATAGCGGCGACACTGACATGGGAGTTTACTACGGGGCCTCCTGACCAGGGAGAGGAGTGGAAGCAACTTTCTACAGGCTGCAAGAATCATCAAGAGCCCAGGGCCTGGTCCTTGTGGGGAGATTCAACCACCCTGATGTCTCCTGGGATAATCACACAGCTAGGAATAGGCAGTCCAGGAGGTTCCTGCAGAACATTGCAGATAACTTCTTGGTGCAGGTGGTTGATGAACCAACAAGGCGAGAGGTGCTGCTAGACCTGATGCTAACAAACAGAGATGGTCTAGCTGGAAATGTGAGGTTTGGGGGCAGTCTTGGCTGCAGTGACCACGAGATGTTGGAATTCACAATCCTGCGAGAAGAAAGCTGGGCAAGAAGTAGGATTGCAACCCTAGACTTTAGGAGCGCTGACTTTGACCTCTGCAGGGAGCTCTTGGAGGAATCCCCTGGGGGGAGGAAGGAAAGAAGGTCGAAGAAGGTTGGCTAATATTCAAGCACCCCTTTCTCCAAGCTCAGGATCAGTGCATTCCTACAAGAAAGAAGCTGAGCAAGGGGGGACAGGAGACCAGTGTGGATGGGCAAGGAGCTCTTGGGAAAACTTAATGAGAAAAAGAACGCATACATAATGTGGAAGAAGGGCCAGGCCACATGGCAAGAATATAGGAACACTGTCAGAGAATGCAAAGATGCAACGAGGAAGGCCAAGGCCTGTTTGGAATTAGCTTTAGCGAGAGATGTCAGAGACAATATTTCAGATTAATAGTTGACCACTGGGGAACTGCTGCTTTGTAATCTCTCATGCTTTAAAAAAGTTAATTTTTTGGTCATTCAGATTTGACACAATATGGCCAGCAAACAGACTTTGTATTGCTTATCTACGTGAGTAATACTTCTTCCTATAGAAGTAACTAACTTGCATCCCGGTTCTGCAGTTTGATCAAATGACCAACTTGGCTTGCACAGGATGTTTCTTACCTAACGATTGCACCTCCCGCCTTTGCCCAGCAGTGGCCAAGAGCCTCGCAATGCTCCCAGCTCGCTCCTGGCTCCAGGGCAGCGCCGGCCGGCCGCGGCGCCTCCCCACCTGCCAGCGCTAGGGGTTCGTTCTATGCAGGGAAGTGAACGGCAAGCAGATTTTTTCCTTCTCAGCCAGTCCAATGGTATGCAGTCAGCAACACGCAAAAAAGCATCCCCCCAGAGCTTACTTCAATCATTTGTTAAAGGGATTTTGTCCATAAGCCTTTCCAGTCTCTATGTAACCTAATATGATTTAAATAAATCACAACTACTCCATTAGCTTTGATCTAGTATGCCTCAAACTGATTAAACAATCCCAAAAGTAAAAGAAAGTGCCAATTCTCTTCTGAAGATTGACAAACTGAATTTTTGTTTTTGTTATTGCTTTCTGTAACAATTTTCAGTACTCCCAGTGAGTATCACAGAGCCCCCCAGCTGCCTTTCCATAGGGGCCCTGGCAGAAGCAGGACAAGCGGTCACCCGGCGCAGACGCGTAGCCACAGCTGGCACTCTCGAGAAGCAGAAAATGAGACGGCAGAGTTAATGAGGATGAGTATCGATCACAACATGCAAGCAGAAAACCCAGAATCGCTAACCTGCGTGCTGGGAATATACTTATACTCGACTAAACAAAACCAGCTAAAAATAGGAAGCAGCTTCCCACACCTTGGTCTCTGCCTTCCTGATAAATCATTGCTGCAACAGCTGATGAGAGACCGAGGCTGAAATGAGGCTTTTAGATAGGCAAAAGAGGCCCGGATCCAGTTCACAGTCCTTCAGATTAACAGGCTTAAATTAGAAGACAACTAACAAGACTGCTGAAAACCAGCAAATACTAAGTCCATTCCAGCAAAATATTATTTCAGAAAATAAAGCTGCTTTGACACTCTACAAATCACTGAAATAAGGAGCACTGTAGCTCATATTACTCAAAAGCTGTCAGATCCCAAATAATATGAGACTGCTCAGGGCATCAAGGGGGCAAATCGTGCCTTTTAGAGATTAAAAAGACTCAATACCATTTCAGGTTTTGAGTTTAACTGTATTTAATAAATATACTGGTATTTTTTAACATGTTCTTTATACTTTCATAACAGAGGTGATGGTGAGGATTACCTTACATCAAGTGCTGACCAAGATCTGGACTTTTCACTCTAGACATTTCTGATAGCAACACTTAGAAACAGCAGTAACTAATACAGGAGTGTAAGAACAGTGGTTAAGAGAACAGGTATATCAGCTATATGGCGTATTAGCAGTCACTATCATTAGTTGTCATGTTTTCAAACAAGTCACCTACAGGAGTTGAATTCAAGCTACAGAAGACTATCATCAGCACAGATTCCTTAGGCTCCCCATATGCAGCACAGAGGATGCTTAAGCAGAGCAGAAGCGCATTAATATTTATCCAGCTGCAATAGACCCAAGAACGCTCCAGCCATTAAGCTTTAAAAAAAAAGGGTTCTTAGAAAAGCTTTTATCTGATGCGTTCTGCTATTCTTGCACTCCACTAAAGCCATTTCCTCTGTCCTTCTTTTCATCTTTATTGCAACAGTTACAAGAAGCTCCTATCTGAAAGCCTGTAACACCCAGTGCAAGTTTTCAGCTCAATTTTTCAACAAAAAAGCCTAAGCGTTACCAGCGCAGTCCCTGCCAATGCTCGGGTACGAGGCCCCCAGCACATCACCCAGCACAGCAAGGCAGCCAGCCAGTCCGCAATGCCCATCAGGGCTCTGCACCAGCATATCTTGGCCCTTTCAAGCACTGGACATTTGAGCTCCTTTAAAGGCAGCTTGGGCAGGGCGAAATCCTTAGGAAATATTTTCTCTCAGGGTATAACCCCTGACAGGAAGGGCACTATGTTCCTCAATAAGCAAATTACGAGAGAACCACAATTCAATTTGGAAACTTCAGAACTTCACTTTCATCTCGCAAAAAAGTTTTCAAGACATCACTGAATCAGATTTTTCCTCAAACTATCCTTTTTTTCCCCTCAGGATGGCTTTCCTTTTTAAGCATATAGGCTGGCATAACTGCTGTGGTATATCATGTCTAAGAGTCTTTCCTGGACTTCATTGAAAAAAAAAATTGTACTCAGAAATTGAATAACTTTTCTGAGTGAAGAACAAACCCGCATGCTTAACAAGAACTTGACATAATTTATAAGAAAAAAAAAAAAAAAAAAAAAAGCCACACCAACAACAACACTTATTTAGAACTACGTGAAGCAGAAGGTTTTAGTTTAGACTAAACACTAATTCCTTTCTGCTTCCCACAGTTCAGAAAGGCCCCTCTCAGAGCTTCCCCTTGCTGCACGTGGAACAGTGATGTAGCCTGGTGGGCAGCCCAGTCCCCAGGACAACTGCCCCGCTGCAGGAGGTGGCCTTTAAAGCAAACAAGCACCTTCCTGGGAGAATTTTCTTCTGTCCTCTAACTGAGGGTAGAATAAAAGCAATGTAAGCACTATACAGAGACTTCACAGGAGCTGCAACCCTATTTCCTAGATTTCATAAGTACAACCAAGGTTTTCTTAATTACAAAGCTTTTTGCTCAGCAAAAACAGTTATTGGCTCCCACTTTAGCACACTGCAGCTCTTCAGCTGTTTTAAAGGAAGAAGCAGCAGGTGGAAGAATAAATGCAGTACCTGCACAGCACATCCTGCCTCTCGGCACCTGGGAGAGCTCGTGACAGCCTCCAGTAAGGAGCAAATAAACTTGCTATGATCCCTTCTGTTCTGTTTGGTTGACAGTTTGGTTCAGAACAGAAAGACCCATTTGCCCAGAAAAGCAAAGCTTCTCCCCCAAACCCACCAATGGATAATTCTGCAGAATGATACTTAATGCTAACTGAAAGTATGTTGTTAAACATCTAATTTTGAGCCTTTAAATTTCACTTCAACATTTATAGTAATTACACAGATTGGTACTAATTAGACAAATTATTATATAAATTATTATATAATAATCATCTACCACTATAGGATAA
This sequence comes from Nothocercus julius, assembly GCA_013398735.1. Taxonomy (NCBI): domain Eukaryota; kingdom Metazoa; phylum Chordata; class Aves; order Tinamiformes; family Tinamidae; genus Nothocercus; species Nothocercus julius. The sequence continues at coordinate 3,230,927 of VZSV01000005.1, forward strand.
ATTAGTGCTAATTATATAGAGCAGCATTTATTAGTGACATCAGGTTGCTATCTCCAGAATGAAGATTCAGAAAGTAATTGGGGAACACTTGCCATTGCTGTGTTATCCACGATTAAAATCAATTCTCAAAAGTTACTGGCCACAGTTAAAACGCAGGTCTGTATTCTTCCTAACCAGCAGTTTTTACATGTTTTATAACCATGTAAAGTTTCATTAACAACTTTGCACATCAAATCCTTTCCTATTTCCCTCCCTCCAAAGTTACTGCTGTCGCTTTATTATTAAATGTCTCTGAACAGAAGATACTCTTACTAATGATGTGCATGTGTACGTTAATAATGCACGCTATCAGGAACGAAGAGGACAAAGTGCTTAAGGAAGCCTCCTATAAGGATGAGGACTTAACCTGGAGTATTGCCCTCACACAGACACCCTTCACTTGCCAAGAAACGCGTAGGTTCAGAACCTGGGATAAGTATTCTGTTGAGACTCAAAGCTTGTCAAGTCCCGTGTTACCTAAAGCCACTTTTACCAGCTATGTTATTTTTAAAGCAGCTCTGAACACCAGTCAGTTCATCTAACTTCAGTTTGATGAACTAAATTTTATTCCTGAAAATGTAAGTCTCAAGCCTGCTATCCTCACTGTTTTTGAAATGTGTAGATTTAAGTTGCAGAACTTTGATTTAAAAAAAAAAAAAAAAAAAAAAAAAAAAAAGCCCAGCCTGTATACTGAGAGGGAAAATAAGAGATATTCTAAAAATGAAAAAAATACAAAAAAAATCTACTAGCAATAAATGTGAAGAGATGGAAGGAAACCAAGGCTACTGTTTTCTGTTTCTGCAACCTGAAACAGTGACAAGGAAACACATCCCCAGTGCAAAGCCCGTCTGTTTACAGCAGAGCAAGCACAAGACGAACATCCACAACGGTCTTGTCCCATTGCTGCAAAGACGTTACTTAGTGTTGAAATCATAGAATCATAGAAAATAACCCCTGTTGAAGGGGTTATTCATTATTGTTAATTATTATTACTATTATTCCTTTGAGGTATTTTATCCATGAAAATTAAGATGTTATTTCTGGTGCATTTCATCAGTTGAGTACAAGCAAACAAAAAATTACTTGATTGCTCTCCATTAATCCTTCAAAAGTAGTACAGTCAAATAGGAGGAGAGCAACAAGTGGGAAAAAATTCTCTCCTATCACATTAGGCCTGTATGAGAGTATGCCTAAAAGCTCAAGATAATTATGTCTTTAGTTCTAGAACTAAGAATACAGTTTCATATTAGGGATTCAGTTATACCCCTCACATCTCGACAAACAGAAGGACAAGCTTTATGAACTGTGTTTTATTGACTTAAAGGTGCCTACAGAGCACAGCTGCTGCATCAGTCCAGATCCCAGCACCCAGTGCAGTGACTCAGTGCAGTCACCCACACTACATTCTCCCACCACACCTCCCTCATCCAGCACAGCCGTCGGGTCCAAGGGAGAGACTTCCTATCACACCAAGCTCCGTATCACCCTGCTCTGCTCCTTAGAGACCTTACACTGCCAGCAGGCCTCCCCAAAGTCATTGCTTTGCCTTTCTAGAAGAAAGTTTGCAACAGACTCAGCATATCTAATATACTTTTGTAATCAATGCAATTTACAGTAATTAAAAACAATCTTTTTAAATTTCTCAGCAACTCAACATAGAAGCAATCTTGTCCAAGCATGGAAGAGCTAACAGTCAGCAGGACTGCGAGTTGATACTTCTATTTCTCTGGTGCTAACATGGCATGGTAGCATGCAGGTAAGCAGCAGGATTTATTTACCTTTCCCCAGTCCTATACACTCCACCAGGCCAGAACCGATACACAGCTGCAGCTTAACCTCAGCTGAATATTTCTCTTGCCCTCCATTAAGATTTAATTTATTAAAACAGAAGATTGTCACACCAAAAAAAGGTCTAATTGAATAAACTACTTCAAAAACTGCAAGACCTTCCCATTCTCTGTCTTACTCATTCTTAGTCCTTCTTATTCTCTGTCCCTGCAAGACACAGGGAAACCCAACTAGTTAGGAACACAGCCCAGGGGCCAAAACCAGTTAGTTCAATGTTACCCATGAGTTGAACTTATACGGGCTCACATGACAGTCTCACTAAGTTTCAGGGGCCACAGTCACTCTGTGACACATCACATCACTTCTTGGAGGGACCAGGTGGGTTAAATGGTTGTGGACAAAAAAAGTCCATGAACAGCTGTAGTGAGAATAGTTGGGTGAGAGCAGTTAAGTTTCCAGCACAGAGAATAACTGCACTTATCCTGACAAGAAGCAGTATTTGAGAAAAATAAGAACCACTTAGAAAAGAAGGCTTGGAATTGAAGTAAACAATGTCTCATCACCACTATTGGGCTACACAGCAGCACTAGGACAGCTTCAGCTGAGCAGCAGTTTCTTCACCGCTTTCAAAAGAATTGGGCTCTCTTTTCCTGTTAAGTTCTGATATGAAGAGGGTGAAACTTCAAAGTCATGGGCAAGGGAGAGAACCCTGTATCTATTTGCTCTAATAATCAACAGGAGCTTTGAGAGCACCCAGGAGAAAGACCACGAAACATAACAGATTCAGCAGCATCCTCTGAAAGCAGACATGACCTGAATGGTCCTTACAGAGCTTTGCAATTGCGAAGTTTAAAGCTGCTCATGCAGAAGTGTTGATATATTGAGTTTTCCAATGGTTTCAGTGTGTTTATGCTTTTGTTTTAAGATCTATTGTCCATCTCTCCCCAGAACTGTGCAGACAGAACAGTCTCCTGCATTTTGCTATTCATTCAACCACCTATGGCATTTAAAGAAGTGCTGCAAGTTAAAACCCTCTTTAAAGAGTAGCAGAAACTGTGTAAGACTTTGCAATGTATGAAGCAGTGTGTTCTGTCTTTTTAAAAACAGACAGATATAAGAAATTTCAACCACTAAAGCAGGGCTTCCTAATTAAAATAAATTCTTGTTCTAAACTTGTTCTAAGTCATGAAGATTTCCAGTTTCAGCAGCAACCACTTCAGTCTGCAATCTGTCTCAAGTGAGAATGAAAACTTCAAGGGAGCAGGAGAACAATGAATAAGAAAAACAAAAGTACAAACCCACTGAAATGAGTCAACAAGAAAAGCCCCATGACTATAACGTAAGTTTTTGTTGGATTAAAATTCAGCATGAAATTTAGATTGGCTTAAGATACTTACGCATTTACGCAAAGGCTTGAAGAGTTCCCCTTCTATTTTCATCACCCTAAAGAAAGGCTTTCATTTCATTCTGTTCATTCTGTGCTGGCAACCAAATTTGGTGCTT
>VZSV01000005.1:3234336-3251649 GCA_013398735.1 Nothocercus julius
CAGTGCAAGAATTTATGATCCCTTCCTAGTTAAGAGTCAAACAGAAACATGTCTTCCATGTCTAAAATGCCTTTATTAAAGAGATTTTTCAGTACAGAAACTTTCCATAGTAAAAGTTATATTTTTATACTCATTCCAACCTGTAAAAAAACATAACTGAAGGAAGAGCTAAATTTTGCTGTGACTTATGGCAACTATTTCCTCCCATAGCCAGCAGGGTGCCTAAGCAGCATTTGTCCCAACAGGCCAGTAGCTATTCCAAGCCTCATCAACTGAAAATCTATGTTTAGGAGTAGCAGCTCCTTCTTTATCATGGCATTGTTGTTTGCTCACTCTTAACTGCGGGAAATGCTCTAGAGTAATTAGATCCTTAACCAGCACCAAAAGAACAAGCTTTCCAGCTTACTATATAGTGACGTTTGTTTTACTTTTTACACATGAATCCAAAGTGTTTGCATATTACTGCTGAGAAGGTTGGTGGCAGAACTGTTTTAAACTGTGCTACTACGTATCAGAATAACGTAAGTTACACATAGATGCAAATATCCAGTTTAATTCTGTTGGTAAACTAGCTACACTTTCTGTAAATAGTGTGCTTTACACGCTCTCAGCCACCTCTGCTGCTTGTCACGTCACTAAGAACAACCCTGCACATCTATTTTGCAGCTCTTCATCTTGCAGCCAATTGGCCCTTCGAGCCACCAGAGCATTACAGGTGGAACTAACCCTTCCAGAGACTTGGGTAAAGCTCCTCTCTTATGTTTCAAAAGAGTCTAGAAGTAATAGCATCCAGACTACAGTTGCACATCTGTATTTTGATGGAGCAGATAATTCAATTTGTTAAGAGATTTGACTTTCTCTTACTTATAAAAGCTGTAGCAAAATAAAGAATAGCTTACTAGCTGTTTCACTGCAGACTGTATCACAGTATATAATATGAAGTTTTAAAACCACTTTGGGTAAGAGTAGAGCACGATGAGAACTGCTTATGTTCCCTTGTTACCCTTATGGCAAAAGCAAAGGGTGACATGGCTTAGAAAGAACCTGGTTGTATTGCCATAAATAATCATCAGCAGGAGAGGTACTGCTGAAAAATTGGGATAATGCTGAAAAAAGGCAAATTTGACTTGCTCTATCTCTCTGGAAACATAAAAGGGATAAAATAGAGAGGCAGCAAGCTGCAATTTAAGGAAGTTGCCCTTCCTACTGCATCTCGGTGAAGGCAGACGTGGGGCAGGCTGCTTAGCGTAGCCTTAGGCAAAGCCTGCTCAGCTTCACCCAGTCAACACGAGTGATCACTCTAATAACCAGCTGTCCAGAAGGTACTATCAGAAGATGCTGAAGTAGAACAGAACAACAGGAGAAAAGGGACAAATTAAAGCTATTCATAGGCATCTAAATTATGATACATACACTGGGACATAACTGTCTCATAATTGCAACTTTAGGAGTCTGAAAAAAAAAAAGTATTTAGAGGCAGAAGAATTTCTTGTACAATTTCACTTTAATATAACCAAATCTAAAACCTTGTTTGTTACATATTATTCTGTAATACTGCTGCAGAATTTTTATCATTTCAAGCTGTACAGCAGCATTGTGTTCTCCTGTTCAGCGTGCTCTCTGCCAGATCGCAAGGAGAAGGCAGTACAGATTAATTTCCAAGTGCCCTCCCATCAGAATACATGATTCACTAGAGAAAAAAGCATTTTTGCTTTTGATGGCTGTGCAGCTATTTTTAGAAGTTTGAAGTTAATCCAGCCCTGAGCTGCTGTAACAGTGATACATCCTTTCAGCCTCAGCCCAGGCAGCCCAGCCAGCATGCTACAGCGAACAGCCTGTCTAGGCATTAGGAAAAATCAAACATTTTTAACAAATGGGACTGCTTACCTGCTTGTATTCCTACTCGGGTATTAATGTGGACAAGTAGCTGTTCACAGGGAGCATACTGCTTCCCCCAGGGAAAAGATGTCAGTTCAAGGTGGTCAGCTTATGTAATACAACTCTTACCATTTTTCATGCAGAAATTTTGCTTTCAATAAAGCACACTGCATTAGAGTTGCATCTCTTTTAGCTTAACAGTGATATTTACGTACCAAACAAAATTATCTGTACAACCAGTATTAGGAGATAGCAAGTGGCCACTTCTAGCAGAGCCCCAAAACACTATGTACTGCTCAAGATTCAGGTAAGCCTTTTAAAAGAAATTACAGGAAGGGCAAAGGACTCTCTTGTGCTTCATCTAGAAAGAATTTGCAAAATGATGCAGCATAGTAGCAAGCTGCCACCAGCTGCCAAAGGAAGAAAACTCCAGTTGTTCTCACACACCAAGGACATGATAAATGACTTTTTTCAGGTGTGCAAAACCTATCCACAACCAAATTCTCTGTTTACAGATGCAACAAATCAGACAAAAACAGATGTGAAGATGCAGTTTTGTACTTGTACATCCAAGAATTAGCAATGCTGTCCATTTCTTCCTCAGGTTATAATTAAGTGCTAATATATAGAATAAGTTAAGCTAAAATTATTCAAGGAGTATGAAAACAAAACAATAACTTCAAGCAGAAAATTATTTCTTCCTCATTCTCCCTCTTCAGCTTAGCGATCCATATTCATTTGGCTTCATTTAACAAACTTTTACCTGTTCATAAACACCACTATTTACTATGAAACAGGTGAACAAACCACGCAAGGATGTCACTGGTAGTTTTGTAAGCAATCCTTGCTATTATCAATAAAGGAATTCTACATACGACTTTGGATATTTTAAGCAGAACTTGTTTCAGATTGGGTTTGCTTTATTAAAATATGGAAAAGAACAGATTGTAGCACATGACTTGAAAAAGGTAGTTTACCTCACAAGCTTATGGATTCTGCAACAGCAGGAGAGTCCCAGTGATCGTGTTAGCATTGAGATATTTCACTATTGGCTTCCAAGATTCACCACCTCTACCTACTTGCTAGACTTTCGGCAGGTTAAGATCACAGACACCTCAAGCCATTTCTCATCAGAACAATTCAAAAGGTAACATGCAGCTCACCTGCAAGCTTAAAAGTGATAATTTTTATCAGGTTTATCAATATAATTATTCTCACCTGATAAGACCTGTTTACTCCAATATAAGTGAATTGATTTTAAATAACCTTGCACAGGTGCTCCGAGTCTTGCGGCTAGTGTAAATACAGAAGGGTAGAAGTGGGTCACAGTGCTCGAGGACATAACCCAAGGAGCTTACTATGCTGCAGCTACAAGAGTCTTTGTACGATGCAACCCAGACAAGGAGAGTTTATAACAAACTGCTTGGAGACCCCTGAAGGGCACTCCGGGTCTGCTCCAAGCCTGCTACATTTTAACGAGTGCTTTATCACCAAGATGGGAGAAAGGAATGAGAGGGAGTTTAGGAAGAGAGAGGGAGAAACAATATATATTAAGGTTTTGCATCTAATGCTGTGCAATAGGTTATTTTAAAAAGTTTAATCAGAGCAAATAAAAACAGAAATTTAGTGCTTTCACTTTAAAAGCTTACTTATATTTCAGTTGTCAACACCACCATTGCTTGCCATACTCATGCATTTAAAGATAAAAAGTGCACTGACCACAAAGCTTCTGCAGAAAAAAGCATTATGTGTTTAAAATTGAAGTTTGCAGTGGGGAATTCAGCACCTTTCTCACAAATTGATTACACTAAGCCCCTTTTTTTTACATCCCTGCTCTCAAAAAGTCTGTTTTTTGGCAAAAACTTCAAACAAAGTACTCTGCCAGTAAAAATATGGGCCAGTCCACAATTTCCAGCACTTTACTGGGAGCCAAGCATTTTCCCAAAAGCAAGAAACATTAAGACATGCCATAGCAAAAATCTATCAAAGGACAGCTCAAAACTATCACTAGCCCAAAAGCCAAAACTGGAATCCTCAATGGCAGCTAAGGCAGGTGGGAGGTCCCACAGCAGGTACAGACAGTACAAGGTTCAGGCTGCAGCCCCCAGGTAACCGCACAGCCGGGCCCTCCTCTTGCAGCGCCCGCAGCCTCACTGGCGCTTCCACACTCGCTGCACTTGGTAAGCTGCCAACACCGGCTTCTCTGGCTTCCTACATGACTATATTCCAGATTCTTTTGACTGAATGGCATATGGAGTCGACAACCACAGCTAGCAAAAAACAGAGCAAGTTTTTCCTGATTGCTCCCTACACAATTATTTTAAAGTGCTTTACCCAGCTGCCAGCTTCTCCTTCTGCCAGCTGGCCGGGGCTTCCTCCTGGCCCCAGCCTGGCTCCAGAGTTGCAGCCAGAGGCCGCGGAGAGCTTTGCTTAGCGCGGAGCACGGGTCTCAGAAGTGCTCTGGAACCTGGTTAGCGTGGCACGCCAGGCTGCAGCACAGCAGCACACTGGGTGTGCACAGGGCATGACAGCACTGGCCTTTCCTGGCCACCCTCAGGAAAGGCACGTTCTCGCTCAACAGCAGCCCTAGCTGTACTGCTCCAACAGGCCCCAACTGACTTCATTAACTGCATGTTTGCTTGCAGTCAACACATTCTGAGGCATTTGCAAGGCTTAAAACCTCCTGATGCTATGTTTCAACCGCATTTCCTAAGAAACTGAATACTAGTAATACTCCAACTGCCAGGAGCCACTGCACAGGATCATTTATTCATAGGCACCTGCTTGTGAACCTGCAACCTTTACTGGTAAGTCTCTCGGCTCCTCTTAAGTCAAGAGGAGCTTTGCCGCCCACAGTCTAATACAAACACAGAACAGTTGTCAGGTCATATCCCCCTTCAGAACATTTTACTCTCCATCTCCAGTACAGCAGAACAACCCTCAGACATCCATGAACTTTATTATGTATTTAATTATTCAAACAACATCATTCCAATTCCAAAGACAAAGTTCCTAAATACACTTCATGCATAAGTATTAATACTGGATTATTCTTAAGCATCTGCTGCGATATGCTAGCATGGCTGCATACACCGCTATATCAAAGATAAATGCCTGCTGTATTATTAACAGTTCTCCCCCATGCCCATCTGCAGATCTTCCTAGAAGTGACAGGAACATTTCATTGTTCCAAGTAAATCAAGCCGCTACTCCCAAAATTTCCCTCCAAGCAAAACTGCACATTCCTGGTTTATTCCTGCAGAGCTCCAGTGTCCTTAATGTGCTTGTGAACCTCCAAATAACTATTTTTATGCTGCGAGCAGTCTGTTGATCTATGCAGAAAATTCAAATAATATCCAACTCCAGTACACACTAATTACCTCAGACATCAATTACAAGTCTACTAAAACCATTTGCAAGGGGTGATGGTTAGAAGCTTGCCAGCATTTCGTGTCATTCAGTATTATTAAATTTGAAATCTATTATCATTGTATGTTCTGCAAGCTACCCCACAGTTAAGCTGATTTACCAAGACAGGTTACACTGCCAGGCCCTGAAACACATGATCTGGAAATAGGAAGCTTATCTATAAAAAGGCACAAAAAAAGCATGAGTTCATAATCTACTGGAACAAAACAGGAGATGACAACAAAATCTTAATCACTACAGAAGCAAAACTGTATTTCTACTGAGCAGGTAACCTGAAATCTATTTCCAATAATACTAGCCAATTTATATACAAACAGAAGATGCCATATGCATTTATTCTACAAGTACTTCTACAGGAATTTCAGGTACTTCATTTTCACTAGTAATTGTCTAAGTCCAGTAAGCTATGCTAATATATACACCTCAAAGCAACAGCAAAATATCAGACATTCACAAATATAATAACTCCTACTGTGTCTGATTTCTGCATGGTCTTAGCCTACTCCCTCCAGGTTTTATAATACAGGACACCTTTAACAGCACAATCAAGCCTTACACAATGCATCAACATAGGACAACCTTATAAAAAGATAAAGGAAAAATTATATGAAGAATCATAGTAATATGTTAGAGTTAAGTCACCAGCTCACATCCAACATTGTCAGGAGATATGAGGAATGGGAACAGAATGTTTTCACTTTATTTGGTTTGACAACAGGTGTGATTTAATCAAGTACTTCTACTGGGTAGTAAAAGATACCAAAACCAACCCCAGTTTCAATAGAAACATGATCACTTGACAGCAGCTAGAACACCTACCTGTCTGCTCACCCTCAGCATTTGAGTTAAGACATATCAGAGAGAAAATAGAATAAAAGGATACTGGTTCATCAGTTAGATGAAGTCAAAGATGCTTTATATCTTTATATCCTCATCCAGTGTTATAGTGTCAAGAGCACTTAGGTAGCTTATTTGCTGCTAATGTAAAATGAAAATAAAGAGTAGAAGGCTACTGTCCCAGAAACAGCAATGGACAGGAAGATGGAACTAGCACTCACGCTATCCACTTTTTAGACAAAGTTCAAAATTCATGCTTGCCACTACCCATCATTTAATTCCTCTTCTATACACACCTATTCTCCAATGAAACATACTGGAAACTTTCAGGATTCTTAAATATAACATATGCCTGGCTCTGAGCTCATTAGGAAATTATCAATTTAACATAACTATAAGCTAAGATTATATATTTAAATATATATGGAAAGCCATTAATGGTGACTAAATTACAAATTATTCCTTTATTTTGTACTGCAAAGGAAATTTCACCTTGTAAGCTTCCACCAAACGTTCACAAACAGCCGAGCTCAGCTACTGTTCAAGAACTTTTCAGCTGTCGGAGTATGACACAGGTGGCCCGATTCTGCACAGGTTCACGCAAGCCCCGTCTTTTTTGGGAGACTGGGGTTGTGCAGAACAGAAGCCCGCACTGCCTCTGAGACAGCCCAGGCCACATGACCCTGCTAAGTGTACAAAGAGTGCAAGCTGAAGCACTTTGCATCTCAGTGCTTACACTTACTCCGCACTTCTACCGTGTCTATTTCCCCCCATCAGTGAAGGTTAATAATGAAAACAAATACGTTCTTATGCAGGCTGCTCCTTGCTTTTCAAGACTTGCTGTCTCCTGTTATTTTAGCATCACAACTTCTAGCTTTCTTTTTCTAAGCATGTGATCCTCAATTCATTTGGGAGAGTAATCTTCACTCTCACCAAGCCTGCCTTTCAATTCACTGCCATTACAAAATTGCTTTTTAATTTTAAGTATTGAGCTCTAGACTCTTCATTCACATATTATGCTGACATAAGATTCCCACTAAGGGCAGAAGAGCACTCACTGCAATGCTCGCTATTGCACCTGGCCAGAAAAGAAATTTTTAGACAAGCTGCTCTATCCATCCTTTAACTCAGCAAGGTTTTCAACACAGTCAGCTTTACTGAGAACAAAACAAGGAAGAGGAGCAGCCCTCAATCTGTACAGATCTGCAGCCTGCTCCTTAAATAACTTGTCGACAACTCATTTATCTTCAGATTCTCATCTTGAAACCTACTTTTCTGCATTGACAGTAACACAGTAAGAGTTTCTGTCTGAGTTAAACATAGCGGTGCATATTTTCTAAGCAAGACATTTAGTCAGACATCTTTTTTTTTGGCATTTTCCATGTCTGTTGCTCGGTTCCTTTGGGGAGAGGAGGTGGGGACAGATTCGTTTTCTAGGTTGACTGTTCTGGAAGGATTTTCTTTCCTTTCTTAAGCAAGGAGCCAGATTTTCATTAGTGCTGAAGATCTAACACCAGATGGCTTCAGGAAAAGCATTAGCATTACATCTAGGCTTTCTGCAGTTACTTTTATGAAACTTTGATTTTGCCAGCAGTCTTGACATATGAATGGCAAAGCTCCCATCTGAAGCAGTGTCAAGAGCCTCCCAGCTAAATTTATCTGCTTTCATGATGTAATCCAGGATCACTCCACACTTGGATCTTCAAAGCACAAAATGCTGGTAAAGAAGCTACAATCCTGAATGCAGTAAACCAAATAAGTCTGTTGGGTGCCACTTCTGGGTACTCAATAACCCACTTCCATTGAGAACTGCAGTAGTAAATAAAAACTGTCCTTAAAAACTTAAATAAATGACTTGTTCATCAGCAATAAAAGCTACTGAGCCACCTAGAATAAGAATCTGGCTACTACATAAGGCTACTACTTAAGGTCTTTCTAAGATTAATTGAATTCGGACATCTCATCTATAAATTAGTAAAATAACCACTAAAGAAACCACTGAAAGGTAAAAGAGATTGTGTACTCAAATGGACTGTAGATATTAAAGAAAAATCTATCCAGAAAAAAACTCATCGTAGGAGCTCACAGTGCCTCATTTTTCACCATCTCAACTGTGCCACACTTATTTGTAAAAAATAAGAATATTCTAATATCTAAATATTAGAATAGATATTCTAATATCCAAAAACTACATATTTTCAGAGAACAAAATTATTATCATGTTAAGCAAAACTCAAAGTCTCTCACCACCCTCTACAGTTACTATACATAGCAACTGCTATAGGATCACTGCTGATCGAGTCAAGCTGCTTTTCACAGTAAGAGAGACAAGATAGAAATGACTTTTTCTGCAAAGTGAGAAACATCATGAATTTAAATACTGATACATTTTAGCTTGTTCTAAAAGGCAGTACAAAGATTAAGACTTATTTCTCAACAATTTCTTAGCTATCCACAAGTTTCATTGAAGTTCTTCCTGCACAAGCAGACCAGCCATATAAAGGCTAAAAGCATAGCTTTAAAAAGAGGAGAAAATAAATAAATACGTAAATGTTCTCTTTTTAAAGAGAAGGGGAAAGGGATGGCCAAAGAAGAAAAACTACAGTACAAATAGTACCGAAGAAAAAAACAAAAATATTTAATACATCTGTCTAACACAGAAAAATTTGTTGGGTGGGGAATGGTAAAAGGGAATCTGTGCCTGCTTTGCCATGTTTGCTCAAGTAAGGTAAAACATGGTATGAACTCTACTGGGACTAATGTGTTTGTATTGCCCCCTCCCTCCTTTTACTTTTCAAAGGAATACTGACAGATAAACAGAAGTCTTACAAAGCATGATTTACTATCCACAGTATTTTATTTATTTATGATGGGAAATGTGGATTTTTTTTCCTCAACATCAAAACAAGTCAAACAAGCAGTGCTATATTCTTCAGCCTGCCTTCTTCCTGCAGTGTTGTATTACCGCTCTGCAGAGCCTGCGCTGCAGAGAACCATGTGCTGTCCAAAGGGCCTGGGATGATCCCCCAGAAGCTTCAGGGAAGACCTTTCCTCTGAGCTACTACAGGAGCAAATCCAAAGACAACTACTGTACACAGAAATAACAATTAATTGTTAATAGGTTTGTGCTCTGGAGCTACCTTTTGATGTTTATAATCCTATTTTATCCTTAGGAACTCTCCAGCACTTTGATGTTTAACGTTGGGTTATTGGTCACATCCAAGTAAAAATAACCCCAGCTCTCTGGGCAGCATCAGAGAGTTACTGGTGTTAAGTTTAAAAATAAACCCAAACAATCCATATCTACATGAAAAAAATAAGGAGAAAACAAGTTCATGCAAAATTGTCTTTTGAGGCCAAGACAGCAGATAGACCCTAAAATAAGTCCTCTGAGTTCAGGAAAGCTAAGCAAGCACAGAAAGTTTCTCCAGAAAATTAGTTTCTGAAGATGGGTACAACCTTTCCCCACAGCATGGGAAATTGTGCTTCCTGTCTGGCACGTTCAGCTTGTTAATAAAACTTCTAGTCTGTTCATTTTATAGCTGCACGTTCCACTGCCCAGAGAGTATTATTAAAAAACTCCCATCTGTGAGCAGTCAAAACAACCAGCAGATGTTTTCAGTTGCTAGAAATCCAACCCAGATCCAGGAACCCTGACAAGTATTTACTCCTTACCTTGTCTTAGATTTTTAAAATGGAAAGGAAGACTGTTTCTTCACCCTCCTTCCCCTGCTATATTTGTCCAATTATTCAGAGCAAAACTCTTTCTGCTGACAAAATCTGAGTTACTGTGGTTCAGTTACATAATGTGCTAGATGTAGATATTTCTCTTACTCATCTTGGTGAGGAAAATCTACTTGGAAATCTTACTGGCATGCAAATAACATGTATTAGATTTCAATCGACTGCTATGGTGTAGCAGTGTCTCTATCACAGCAGGGAGACTCCATCTATGCATACGCCACACACAGGATGAATTCCTTTTCTGTGTGCATTTTAGAACAAAAAACTGAAAGAAAAGTTGACATCTGCACAACAGCATAGATCTTGAGTTCAAAGGTAGACTCTACACTAGATTCCCACAGAAAATATATATGGGGAAAGTGAGCTATTAGCAGGGAGCCAGCAGAGGGAGTACAAACCGCTGAGACCCTGACCCTCCCATTCTTCCCAGGGTTGTGTGGAGGCGAGAGATCCCATCCAGGACTCGAAGTGCTTCCTAAATGCAACAGGACATTTAGGTACCCAGCAGGGGTAAGGCCAGAAGACTCACTTTTTCAAATTCTCTTTTGAAAGCTGTTCTGTTTCACAGCATTAATCCCGGTGAAATACTTTGCCTGCTGTACAGCAACATTAGATTATCTTTACACAAACTATACAAACAAGATCAGCAAGAAGCAACTTGTATATAGCCATGAAGGAACTCAAGGCTGAAAGAAAAATGCTTCATGTGTATCTCTAGCGCAATATGCGATTGTAATTGAGTAACAGTTTTCTGCCTAAAGCTCTAAGCAGGCTATTAAGAGACAACCGTAAACCTTAACATTGATTCGTCCACCTGCAAAATAAAAATTGTTATCTCCATGCTTGGCTTTGTCAAGGGCAAACAGCAGGTCACCAGCTGGGAATAAGAACACTGCTTACTCCTACTCCTGTCCTTAATCACAGTACCATGGAAATGATCACAAAACAACCCTCAACCACATTTCTAACTAGTGCAAATACACAGTGCTCCCACTGTCTTTAATCCAGTAAATTACAACAGCTGAGATTCAGAATTTCAGAGAAATGCCGGTGAGAACCCCCAGAAGACCCCAGTAAAAGAAGAGAGGCAGCCACATCAGGGGTAACTACCACATACCCAAATCCAGCCAGAATACAACAGCATAACATGATTTAAGGAGGTGGTATATGATGTGCAACAAAGCCTGTTCAGGTTGTCCAAATTGCTAATTCAAGTCATGCAGAGAAAACTGGACAGTTAGGCAAATGAAATGAAGTTAGCTCAGTGAGTCTAAGAATGAGGTCACAGTAAGACGAAAAAACAGGAACACTGGCAAGAATAGTCTAAAAGTATCTACAGACCACAAACCATCAAAAAGGGGAAATTTGCATAATAAAGCAGGCATGAGTACGAATAATAGGATCAAATTAGAATAACACAAATGTGGGCTGCATATCAGGAAGTGCTTCTGGCTGCAAAATCCACTTACCTAAGAGGCTTCCCACACACCCCAGACTGGGGTGAATAGCATGAGATGACCTCCTTGCCACCTGCAAGTGGAAGGCAGTAGCCCTCACACAAATACAGGCTCTGAAAGCAGATATTTAACTCTTCTTGATATCAGCTGTCTCCTTTCAGGCATCTACTTGCATGTTAGGGTCTAGGGTAATGCCTAAAACTCAGGAGAAATTTGTTACACTGTGAGGTTTTGCAGGTCTGCACATCTGCACTCTTCATGAGCCCCCATAATTGGAGCAATGTCAAAACTGGAAGTACAGAGAAAGCCACTATTAGAGGCTTGCAACCAGCTCACAGCAACCTAACTTCATTTTTATACCCAGTAAAATGACCTTTTGGAGATATTATTGCAAGAAGCACTTAAGCCTTTACCATGGATTTACTAC
This sequence comes from Nothocercus julius, assembly GCA_013398735.1. Classification (NCBI taxonomy): domain Eukaryota; kingdom Metazoa; phylum Chordata; class Aves; order Tinamiformes; family Tinamidae; genus Nothocercus; species Nothocercus julius. Next base: position 3,246,109 of record VZSV01000005.1, read on the forward strand.
CTTATTAGAATTGTCTAATAATTTGCTTCTCTTAACAGTATGCTACAAGAAAGCACCTTGAAATATATGTATTTTTTTCTTATAGCTTTTACCATCTGCCATTAAAAAGCTCTCCCTGCAGATATATTCCTTTAGGCATAATGTATTTTGCTTCAGGTTTCAAAAAGCCTGAAGCATGCTTTCTGGCAGAAGACCCCTTCCCTAAGGGCTGAGGAAGTTTTGTCTTTTGACACAAATAACCCAGCTAAAGGGACTATAAATACGATTCAGAAACACAGAAGTCTATGCTTAATTTTCCCCCATGGTTTACTACTTTAAGTGGAAAATGATTGTTTTAGCTTCCCCTACTCAGCTGCAAGCTAAGTACTTCTTCAAAAGCACCATGCTCAGTATGTTTGTGTAAAACACTTTTACTTCCACCCCCCACCAACATAGCATGTTTCTATACAGTTGTTCAGGACCATCCCTCTAACATGCATTTAAGGATGTAGAAGTTCACTGTGTTGACAAATGAGTACATTGAATATTACATTAATTTCCAGAACGGACCCAAAAGCCATTAGCTTTTTGTGACAGTAATGCACAATTCCTAACTTCCTGACTCTTCAGGAGAAGTCTGGAATACAGTTACTCAGGCTGAACTCCTCCCTCGCACTCAGGCCAGCACTCACAGCTACGCTTCTGACAATAACTGGGAGACCAAGACTCGTGTTCGCCCCTTCATGACAAACTGAGAACCACCAAAACACCGCTAGAGAGCTGTGAGCACCACATAAGGGCCTGCTGCGAGAGGGGTGCTGGAGGAGCACGAGGGGCTGCCAGGCCTGCATTCCACCTACAGCAGTTACAGCAGTGCTCAGTTACTCCTGGGGAAGTATGAGCCACAAACTTCACTGAACTTTTTCCACAAGCAGATCTTTGGAAATGCTGTTCAATTGTCTCAGTAATGAACTCAGTGGCAGAATATCAAAACAGTCACTAGCAGGAAAACATACCTTGTTCTTGAAATTCCCAACAAGGGGAAGCGCCAAGGTAGGAAGCTCACCATTACAGTCAGCAAAGGGCTTCGTTAGAGAGTTCCTTGATCCACTGAGCACTTTATTTCTTTATGCTTTAAATGGAACCGGTTTAATTTTTGAAACCCTCTTTAAACCTTGTCAAGCTACATGGCAGGGTTCTTTCTGCCACATTTACTCTTCTCTAACAAAATAGCATGTATTTTTTGCTGCTTTCTTCATGGCCCACGTTCTGTATCCCTCCTTTCATTTCCAGCAAAGTTGATATTAACATACCATTTTATGCATCATCATGTTTTTCTTTTTTTTTTATTTTTTTTTTTTAAATTTTATTAGTATACACTCTCCATCAGTTGTCAAATTAGTCTTCATGTGTTCTCATTTTACTTAATAGTGAGTAGAGGTAAAATACAAGAATTTGCCAACATTTCATAGAACCAAAATAGTTTACTTATTACACATCTTCACACTACTGATTTCCTCCACGCTGCCAGAATGCCAGAACAACAAAAGCCTGTTTTAAGCGATGCTCACTCATCTGCTGATGTACAAATCACACTAATGATGTTGAAACACATGCTTCAAAAGCAAAGCACTCCTGCACTCCCTTCAGTGAGAAGCTCTTCTTCACACAACTGGAAAGGGTTGACTACGAAGCCAAATGTTAAAAACAAAATCAGCAGAGTGTTTGCAATTACTTGAAGATAGAAATTACCATTCTGTTCAACTTCAGGATCACACCATCCCTAACTACTGCAGAGTTTACAGAGCAACTAACCTACCATTGTATTCAAGTGCTCTTTTTGGAGAAAAACTATGCTTTGCCCTATAAAGACAAAGACATTCTTTCCAAGCAGAATAAGCTGATTAGGTAGAGCTGTAACTTTTAGTTATAACTGCACTTCTATTAAAGGCTTCTCCCAGTAAGACTCTTTCAAAAAAAAACAACACTTTCCTGCTCAGCTGATTGAGACAGAGGGCCCAGCAAAAGCACTTCATCTACAAGCTTGCTGTCAAGAAGGCAGAGAGGGCTAAGTCCAAACCAAACACACATATACTTTTATAGAAGCTGGATACCCCCACTTTCACCAAAGCAAACAAAAATGAGCTTCTGTTAAAGTGCAGCAGAGGCAGTAAAACATGATTTACATCATACCAACAGACTGTCTCAGTAAAGAACATCCCGGGGCAGGGGAGGGATGGCGGGGAAAAGGTCAGGCTAGTCTCTACTAATGCAATCTTTGGCTTCCTGCTGAGATAGTGAGCAAGGGCAGCACTCTGTGCCAAGAGCAACATGCAGAGCCACCAACTTGCTTTACATGGGCCACAAAGCAGCTATCAGATGTGCCTAGTACCACAGTGACAATTCCCAGTTAATAGGCTGCACTACATACACCTCAGCTGAGACTAAGGCCATCTTCTAAATACAGTGAGGCTTTTATAATATCCTAAATTACAACGACTCCCACTGTCAGTCACCCCATAGAACAAGGGCAGCCCAAAACTCATTTAAAAAATAAGACAAAATGCCAGGAGCAGAGTTTGCACTAAGTTATAAATAACAGCCTTCTCACCTAGTTTCTTTCTTAGCAGGCAACTCCTTTGTACCCACCTCTCCCAAAACTCTCACTGGGAGCTTTTTCATTGCAAAAAGCAGCAGAGTTTTCTCTTGATTATGTTAAGTACAAACCTAATCTAATAGCACACCACTGTTGAATTTCAGAGCTGGAATAACTGCTGTACTTACTCCACAGTAAATATATTTCTACATATTTACACCAAATGGTGCATAACCAGAATAGATGTTGAACATGCCTTCATTACACTGAGGATGGATGTTGAACATGGATTTATCAAATACGTCTTTGTTCCACTGAAGAGCTAAGTTTGAGCTAGCTTTAAAAAAGTTTTTGTTGTTTTCTCAAGTGCTAAATGAAATCCATCAACTAGAAATTAGGTTTTTGCAGCTAGTTGAATATCTATTGTTATCTTTACCATGTATACATATTCATTACTTCTAGCAGAAAGCCATCAACTTTCTGTTGATTAACTCATCATCCACAACTCCACTTAAGGATTTTAAGGCTGATTCACAGTCTGCAAATTACTACAAAATTAAGGGAAGCATCTTCTTATTTTAGCACACTGCCTTGCTTGCAAGGCAATAACCACCTCTGCACCCACCACTCCTTGCCTCTGCTCCTCTCTCTCCAAACAGCAACCTACGCAAAAGACAAATGTTACTTCTATGGTCCATCTTTACATGGACACAAAACAGTTCTTGTACGTTTGGGGACTTTTTTTCCCCTCACAGAAATCTGGGCTCATTAACAGTTCTTACAAGAGAGATCAGGCTAAAGAGTTTCTACAAATAGGCCAACTTTTCCAAACTCTTTAAAAAAGCTGCAGCTGCATGTTCATCCCAGCCTAAGAACTAAACACCACTACAATCTCTTGTCCATTCCCATGCTTTCTTTTGCATCACACAAGTTAGCCAAGTTCACTCAAGTGCCGCTTGCTAGTATGAAACATTGGTCTTAATACTGAAGTCTCAGTGATGCCCATCCACTTTACACAAGTCAAACTGCTGTGGAGTAACTACTGAAGCCTCAAGGTGCAGGCACTGCTGATAATTAAATACTTACAGAAATCAGTACTTTAGTTAAGAGAAACCCAGTTTCTTTTAAAACCAGTTATAACCATTTTAACTTTGAAGTATTGAGGAATCAGAAAGAACAGTGACCAGTGCTGATGCTCAGAGAGAGGCAGCTGTGCTGCCTCTGGGAAGGGACAGAGACAAGAGCTGGTGCCAAGGGCTGCAGGGAATAAGGAGTTCATGTCACCCCACACACTTCCTCCTGCCAGTAGGCACCCAGAACAGACACGGCTTACACTAGGTACTGGATTGCTAAAGAACGTCAGCAAACAAAGGCCCCCATCCCCACCTAGACACACGGAAGGGGTCTATGACATTTGGTCCTGCGGATGCTGAGATGCCTTCTCTGCAAATGGGAAGATTTTCAGAAAGCCAGGATAGCTCTTTCCTAGGCTCCCAGGTGAATCTCATCCACCTTTTGCGGTTAGCCAGGCTAAGCCATTTCAGTGACTGGCTTGTTCCACCTGCAGTGCAACTGGGAATGCAGGAGCCCCAGCCATCCTGTGTAACTGGGGGGAAAAACAGTGACACCAGCTCTCCTGGAAAAGGGGACACACTTGCTCCTTAGCAAAGTGAAAGGACAGCCCCTTAGGGACAGGAGAGCAGAAGTCCTCAGAGGAAGGGGGCCCTGCAAACACTCAGAGAGCACAGTAGCCATCCCTTGGAGACAGCAGCCTGGGGTTAGACTCCAAGACTGCTGACTGCCAGGTCCCCAGCTAAGCCCTGCAGGCTATGCCTCAGGGCACTACAACTACACCAGAAATATCCCAGATTAATCCTGATCCTAGCATCAAATCCACTTAAGAGACTTAAAAACCTCCAAGTCCTCAGTGTTACTTGCCTAGAAAAGGCAAAAGACTCTACAAATGAGTCTTGGTCTGGTTGAAGAGAAGCATTATCAAAAAAGGCAAGCCATACGCACAATTTTTAGGAACATCATTTGCCACAAGGTAAATGTGACAAGACAGCCAAGTCGATGCATCAAACAAGGAGAACGGCCACAAGAGCTTTGAGTACTAGACTTGAGCGCATGGGGCAGGATTTGGGTAAATACTCCACATTTTCTGGCAATGTCTCTCTCTCTCTCTCCTTATAAGAGGATTGCTTGTTAAACATTAGCATGTGCTCTTGGGGCTGGCTATAGAGCTCTTTTCTTAGTTTTCCAAATTGGATCTCCATTAAAAATAAATAAAAAATAAATAAAAAAGGGGGGGCTCTGGCATCGTTAGAAAACCCCCTAAGTGTTAACATTGCTACGGCAGGACAGAGCTGCCTCCCTTCGCACTGTGCTGCACGAGACGCTGCGCAGCCCTAGCGAAGGAGCCGCTCCGTGCCCCGCGCGGCCGGGCGCTCCCGGGACCCCGCGGCCCGCCGGCTGCCGCTCGCTGCCCTCAGCCTCCCAGGAGCTACCGCGGCTCCGCTCCCGGCGCGGCCGCGGTCCCGGAGCGCCTCTCCGCGGGGTGCGGGAAGGCGGCACCGGGAGCCGCACAGAGCGCATTACAAGCGGCCCCCGGGGCTGTGTCAGAAGAGCCAAGCAGGCTCTAATACGACGCACGCTTTTTTCCCTACAGGCAGAAAGAACTAAGTCTTAAAGACTTTCCCGTAAGTAGAAACAAGCCGCGTAAGGGAAGCGCGGCGACTCCGCTTACTGCTATTCCTGACTTCCTGCCACTTAAGAATCGCGCGCAATTAAACAGCTTTCCACACGCGGTGGAGAAGCACACGATTAATTACAGATTAGGCCCTCGGGAAACAGATGCTGGAGCAGGGAGCAGCCGCCGCCCCGAGGCAGCGTCTGCGCGCGCCCCTGTCTCCCGCCGGAGTCCCGACCCGCGGGCTGGGCGCGCTCCGCGGGCGGCTCGCGCAGGC
>VZSV01000005.1:3252704-3298959 GCA_013398735.1 Nothocercus julius
AGGGCCGCGCTGCAAACGCGGCGGCTGCTCCGGGCGCATCCGGGCAGCGCGCTCGTTACTGCGGGCGGCAGCGCTCCGGCCAGCGCCGTACGCAGGGACCTCTGCCTCCCCGGCGCCCTGGCGCGCAGCCCCGCGGCTCCCAGGCGCTGCGTCCCGACAGCGTCGCGTCAGGGCGCGCAGAGCTGCTGAGGTTTGGGTCCTTGGCATCCCGGGGGAATGTGCGTGGGAATGCTCATGAGAACGGAGTGGGAAACGGGAGAGCTGCAGGAGGAAGCTAGGAACGTGAAGAAATACTCTGCTCTCTCTTCTTGTCTCCTTCATTTTTTCCTACCCTTTTTGTGTCTTCTTTCCACCTTTAAGCTTTGCAAGTTTTCAAAGACTGCACTGTTTCTTTCCGCAGTTGTTGCTGTCACCAGCGTTCTGCCCTTTCTTGTGGAGTTGGCTGCACAGTCGGAGCACGGCTGGTTCAGCAGTGGCTGCCTAGCAGCAGCTATGCCCACCAAGGGAGCCAGAGGTGCCAGGCTCTCCCCCTGCCTTTGGAACAAAGGGCTGAGGTTCGGCGTTGAAGTTCCAAAACTAAGGGCAGACCTTAGCTTCCCCCCTCTCTGCTCTTGCATCTTCCTTAACAACATGGGCAAGAAAAAAAGGGGTGTGAAGGGAGGATAAATGTACAAGAGAAGAGATGTATCTGGCAGCTTGCAGCTGTGCTTGTAGTTCTTCCCAGAAAAAAAGGTATCAGCAAGGCTGTTACTGGTGCTGTGGACACATATGCCACAAAGAGCAGATGTCACTATTAAAGTGACTGGAACATGAAAGACTAATTTACAATCCTAGTTGGGATCATCAAGTCACCAAAAAGCCTTTCATCTTTTAAGAGTGGTGTATTTAATAAATTAGAAGCCCAAAGCTTCTTTTCCAACTTGATCAGAATTTTTCCTTAGAATTGTTGATTTTCTTTTTCCAAGTACTGCTTATTCGAAACAAATAGTTCAAGACTAATTTTCTGTGTCCTTTGTGGTAGGAAATGCATCTAATTCTTTCTCAGTGGGGTAACATGCATGGTATTGATGTAGCCAGGATACTTATCACAGTTAATAAATATTTATCAGTTGTTTAATATATGCAAAATAAAGCACAGAACAAGACACCCAAAATTCATTACTGTGCCTGTAGCCACTAAAAGCTTATTAAGCATTTCACAAATAGGACAGCTCAAGTGGAAGAGCAGCAGTGGTTAGTATAGCTCATGTCTATCTAAAAGACATCTTTGCTAGGTAGAAATTACTGAGTGTGTGGGACCTAAGCAACACTGCTAAAGGGCCATTTTAACTGATTAACTTCCTTTCTCTTACAGATCAACCCCCAAAATCTCAGTTCCCAAATGGTGGAACTCTGCCTTGGCCAATGGCTTACAGTCTTCTGAAGTCTTGCTCGAGTTTGGAGGGATTTTTTTAAGTTTATCACCTTTCAGGAGTTCATTACCATGATAATGACACCTGCCACTCAGAAGCTACTTAGATGCCAAGCACATAGATAACAGAAAAAATCAGACCTATTCCTAGGAAGCCATAGATTAGATTGGAAAATACAGTAAACCCTCAGAGACACCCCTGGGTTGGCACCTGGCTTCCCAGGCCGTGTTCCTGATGCACCTTGCGCTACTTGCTAGCACTGAGCATTTAGAAAGAGGGGGGAGTGCTGGGTGTGAGGGGATTGTTTCTGTCCCCTACAAAAGGCCTGTGTGCTTCATCAGGCACTGTAAGCCAGCAAGAAGAGGTAAACTTAGAAAACAGGCATATTCATGAAATCAGTAATATATTCAGTCTCTATCTGTGTGTCAGACACAGATTGTAAAAGCAGATCCAGATTGTTCAGATTTGCTCAGTTAGAAAATTAAGTGACATCAAGCTTAACCTTTTTAAATGTGAAAATTACCAAAATAGCATTCTCTTTACTTGCTAATACCCTACCTCAGACTGTTTTTATAAGCTAAGCAGTACATGGTTAATTCTTGCTTGGGAAAGTGCCAAGGAAGGCTTAAATATGAAAGGAAATGTTCATTTAGTATGTGGGCTTCTCTAGTTTGCTGTTAGCAATAAATAACCCATCCCACTTGGAGAATCCTGAAGAAGGCTTCCATTTTAGACTGTCTCAGAATCATCTCTGCTTGCTGTACTTAAAGGTATGTGGCTCAATGTTGTTCCATGTCCCAGAGAGAACAGGCATGTTTGCCTGACCATTTCTGAAAACCTGCCTCTTCTTGCTATGTGGTTTGTCCCTGTCTCTGTTGGATGTTTTATCAGTTTTAAGTTCATCCTGCTTTACAAAAAATCGAGCCAATAATAAAAAGTAGGTTGGTACGGCTAACAGTGCTTATGCTAGTGATACATTTATGTTTATACATACATACATGCATGTTTACACTATACAGCTAAAGTAATAAGTAAGATAATTCCAGGGGAAAAAAAAAAAAAAAAAACACCACTCAGATGCACATTCTACGTGTAATTAATTCGTTTAGAATAGTGTAGGAAAAAAGGTCCCCATACAGTGATTTGTCTCAGTCTTAACTCTGTCCTCAATCTCATTGAAAAAAAATTAGAGTGAAAGACACTTTTTAGTCTTTCTTTCCCTCCCTCCCTGCTTTGCTGCACTGTATTTAGAGATAAAGTAATTTTAAATCTGTTATTACAGTTCAGACTACTCTCCAGCACAATGGAGTCAAAATAACTTTTAATATTAAAAAGAAAACCTGCATTAGGCATTTAAGTTCTTCTCAATGGTCCCTTAAATAAGGGTAGACCCCACAGCTAATTCTTTCCCTGTCACACAGGAGGGATAGGGCCTCCCTGCCCTACGCCTGTTTTTATCCTGTCATGTGCCTGGGTGGCAGCAGTTACAAGGCAGAACCTCAATCAATCTTTAATCACGGGAACCAATGTGTAGGAATTGATTTCTTTTCTCCTATACCTAGGATATGTAGCCTCCTTCCGTGATCCAGTGATACATGACATACATGTTACTTATCACTTAACTGTGTACTCACCAGTACAGAGAAGCACTTGTTCACATCCAGTGGGCTAGCAATGGGGAATGAACTGAATAATTGCAGAAGAATCAACATTGCTTGTAGCCTCTTTGCTGCACACAGCTGAAATTCCCTGAAGAAAGAAGGCAACAGAAATTACACTGCTGACATGAGATATTGTCCCAGGAGGCCATATAAGCCCAGGAGACTCATATTTGACTCTAAGGCATACCCTTCAAAAAGGATATATATATTTTTTAGACCTGTAATTTTTAAAAGCCTTTAAGGTCTGAGCTTTTAACAACCTACAGTGTTTCTAGCTTGTTTTATTCCTTCCAGTGGTTACATATAACCCACTTTTTAAAACTGATGTCTTATTTTCTGTATCAGTATATCTGATTTTGCTTTTAAGTATTGAATTTCCTTGTGCCTTTTTCCCATCACAAGCACTTTGTCATGATAATCTCTTGATTTTCTTAGCATGCCCATGTTACCTTTAAACATTTTCTTGGATATATGGAATATACTGAGACTCACTCCATGAAGTCCCTTTCCTGGATTTTGGTACCACAATCCTTCAATGGAGGAAGGGATAGCTATAAGTTCAAAGCTGGAGTTGTGTGCACTTCCCTGGCAGGATACATACTGTGTGCAGTATGAGAGCGCAGCTGGCATGTGTGCCCGGGACATGTGCTGTGTTCTAGCAAAGCAGGGGGAAAGCTGAATATTGCAGCATGCACTGTGGCAACACACGAGTGCGGCTCTGTAAAGCCAGGAAGTGATAGGAATTTACACGTAGAGATTTACTTCTGATACGTGGTCCAAAAAATGTGACTTTTAATTGTGTTAAATTTTGTGAGGCTGTACAGGCTGTAAACTTACCTGGAACCACTAAATCTTTCAAAGTAAAAACAAACAAGATAATTTCAGTTCAGAAAGAATTTGGCTATGAAAATGGAAAGTAATTTAAAAAAGGAGATTAAATGGAATTCGTAACTCCAATTTAATAATAAATATTATGAAAATCTGAGTATAGCTGTAATTGGTTCTCTGATAGTTAAACAAGTTATCTTATAAATGGTGCAGAAAATCATGTCCTTGGTACTTAAGCCAAGGTTCAAGCCAAACCAGAGCTGGACTGAAGGACACGCTTTGTTAAAACATAATATTTTTAGTTGTAAGAGAAACTGTGGATGAAGAAGAAAAATCTATACTATAACATCAAGTACTTAGTATCAGGAGCTGATTAAGTGCCAGTAAATAATATTTTATATGAGTTTATATTAGATAAAGATGAACAGTATTGTTATGCGGTGGGAAAAAAAGTTCTTAGACATCAGGGTAGGAAGCTAAGTATTAAAAATGAAGGGAGATAAAGCAAACAGAATTACAACTTCATGAATTCACGGAAAGCAAAAAGGATAAATGTCAAATTGTGAAGTGATTGATCTTAGTTTTTCATTACCTTTGCTTGTGACTATAAGTAACTTCCTTCTAACATATATTTTTTTTCAAGCTTAAAAAGCATTAAATTAAAATTTATTAAAATTAAAAAATTAAAATTAAAAACAGAATAAAGAAATACAAACATCACTTAAATGCAAAAAGAAGCCCTAAATGGACATTTTTCTCAACTCCTAATTCTGGGATAACAGGCACTAAACTTTCCATCTCTCCTCCCATGTAAAATGGGTGCCGTGATGCACATCTGTTTCTGAAGAGCATCTTGAAGGTAGAGGTACAACAAAATGGCACAAGGTGAAGACCCTGGAAACTTCTCTATTGCCATGGGAGGTCATCTTTGTTGATTTGTGCAGAGTGCAGCACCCTGTGCAGAGCTAGCTGGAGTCCCAGGGCAAGCGCCGGCAGCAGCGGGTCCCCTCCTGCCGCAGGATCCGGCCCCCAGCCCTGCGAACCAGCTCTGCCCCAGACTCTCACTCTGCAAAAAGCACCTATTTAAAATACAGGCCTAAATTATGACAAACAGGGACAGCTGTTTCATCATTAAATTTAGGCAAGAGTGGCACTTCTACCTGAAGGTGAAGCTGAGGTGTATTTCTTGCCTTGACTATACTACGTTTACCTGTATTTTAAATTACTTTAAATTGCTTTGCCCTCTCCTCATAAAAACGTGACCTAGAGATTGGTGAAGAAACATGCAGAAAGTTGAAAGTGAGAAACCCTATAGTGCCAGTTGATTGTTTTATGCTAAGAGAAAATCAGTAAATTGTTTATACCGTAGTCATTACAGGATATTTATATCAATTTAATTAGAAGAGTCTAGTTTTGCTCCAACTAACCATATTTTTATTCTTATCCACTGCAGTTGTGGATATTTTTGTACCACATAGTGTTTTCCAGGCAAAAATAGTAATATATTGTCTGAAGGAATCCGTATGTGAAAAGAGCTATTCATTTGTAAACGAGAAGTAAAAAGAATAGTCCAACCAAATCACTGGCCATAGTTGAGGGAAATTTGAATTCTCTCACTTTATTTGCAGAAAATTCTTAAAAATATATTTGCAAATTCACTCTGAAAACTCTTTTATCTCTTTCTGAAAAACAAAATGCATCACAACATAGGCAAATCAATTTCAATTGCTTCTTACCTGAACAAACAGAGCTAAACTTTAACAGGAGATGTCTTAGGTAAAAATTCAAAATGAGGAAATGGAAAACTGAACAATAACATGCTAAGGTCAAACCAGATGAGTCTTATCTTGCCTCTTTTATGTTGTTGAGGAGGATAAGGGAGGGGGGTGCAGGGTGTTGATGCTAGAGTGTATCATTAGTAATGGTCTGTTATTTACAATTGCAGCCTGGAAGCCTTGGAAAGTATTTTATCACTTGATCTTCAAACAAATATTTGTAACATGTCAGCCTCTCTCTGCTTTATGAACGTTTGTACTGCGACTGCACTGAGAAGCCCTAGAGCAATGTAGTTAAGCTCTATTGAACTCTGTGGAGGTTTAAAGATAAGGGAGTTATTTCTGTCAGAGCCAACATGAAAAAAAATATATCTGCTACTTTATAATTGCCAATAATAGTAAAGAAGTTTTTTTTTTTAATGATTATTTATCTTCTTCTCATTATTTCCCCTTTTTTCCTTACTGTTGCAATAGGAATCTAGTCTTGCATAAGCCACTCAAAGAACTTTAATCTCAAAGGTTGCCCTTACAGAGTACGTGGCTTTAGCATCACATCTCTTGATGTTGTTCATGCACAATTAAAATGGCTCTCATGGCCATAGTGCCTCCCCAGTTTCTTAGCACCTGGTTGTATAGACAGGGATCTTGAAGTGCTGGTGGGGATGGCTAGTTGGCTTCGCTGGGCTTGGTGCTCCTGCAAAGCCCTGATAGGTCTCCTTTTAGAGCCTGAGAAAAATGAAGTAATTTCCGGAAACTAGGTTCCTCCCTCTTGAAAGTGAAAAAAAAATTAAAAAAAAAAAAATCAATGTACTTGCTTGTCATTTGGGATGACAAAATATTGTGGCAGCAAAATGTTCAGTGAGCACTTATATGGTGGGATTACAGACTGGCAGAGAGAACAGCTTTTCTAGGACAAGGAGCTTCCAGAACTAGTCTTGTCGATGACTATATCAAGGCAAAAGTAACTTGTTTCACTCTAAAGATGAATTGAAAAATCAACTCAAAGCAAAAATAAGAAGAGGAATACGCTGCTTTTACAAAGAATTCACTATGGAGATGTCAATTCTGGAAATGCAATATATCAAGAAATAATTAAGTTTCCTTCATAATCCTGATTCTGGCCTATTAGTTTGTCAAAGAAACAAGGTCACTTATCAGGAAGAGAATAATTTCTGTGTCATCTCTGAGATCTCCAACAAAGTGTTAATCAGATATTCAGAGATTTCCTTTTGGCAAGTCTATTATACTGAAAGGGAGGAGAAACACCGTATCAAAAGTAGTTTTCAGTGTAAATGATACATTTAGTTTACTCCCAGGCCCTCAACAGGGATTGAGATCTTAGACTTTTAAGAATGTTTTTTGGACTAACTGGAAGTGTGTGACAAACTCCTTTAGGTTCTCCCAGACTAAGGAACACAGCCTCACTCTTCGTGTATGCTCCAGGTTGCAATTACAGAGGAGGTACCTTGGACTGAAATGTGCTGACTTCTAAAACCTCTCCTCCCCTCTTTTGAAATTTGCATTGGTATTAACTCAGTTTTATTCAAAAGAGTTTTGATCCTCAACCTGTTCAGGAGGCTTTATTTTAAGTGAACTTCTACCTTTGGAAATGTTGCTACCTCTTTGGTGAAGAAGGTGCAGTCTGAATTATGTGATAAATCTGGTCCTTTTCCCACATGGAAAACCAAATGCAGATCTCAGTATAAAGCTTTCAAATGTATTGAGCTTTATATCTCATAACCACAAGTAACCAACAATAATCCTTTGTATGTTTACTTAATTCATGTGAGTAGCTCTTGACAGAGACACAAAAGTGGCACTAACCAATTACTTTGGTTTGTGCTCACAGATCCTGAACCCTGTTTTTGAAGAATATTGTGATAGGACTGTTACTGGTGAACTTTTGCTTTGCCTACCAGTGATCCTGATTTCTCATCTCTTTCTTACTGTATCTAGTTGTTGAATTACTACAGAAAAAAACAAAAACAAAAACAAAAAAACATTATTAATGTTGAGATCTGCCTCTTGCTCTAAAAAAAACAGAGTAAGTAAAAAGTAAGTAGAGTAATTTAGGCATTTCCTAATGCTAAAAGGATATAAAGAAAATATTATCTCAGCTGCATTTGTGTTACTCAGCTCTGTTGAGCAATATAGTTTGTTCACATAACATTTGGCCTGGAAAGACCTTGCTTTTCTCTCCACATTGCAAACAATTTGCTTTCCAGCTATAGCTCTTCAACAAGTGATGGTCATCATTGTATCATTTCTCTTCTTGATGCTAGCTAGAAACTGACATTTAAAATAGATTTCCATGAACTTCTGATGTAAAATGGGATAAATTCTGCTCTAGGAGCACCTATCTAATCCCATCAAAAGGGTACAGCTGTGAGCAGGTTTCAACCCACTCCTTTTTAGTTTTTCAGAATGTTTGACTTTGCCCTCATTTCTTTTCTGTTTTGACTGTAGTTTATATATACACTAAAATATATTTTCCTTCTATGTGTCTCTATACTTTACGGAAAAACAATCTAATGTTGCAGGCTTTACCACACTATCAAAATAAAGGAAACGGATATTCCAGTAAGGATCTGTTAGCTCCTTGACTGTATAGTTTTATATTTGTTATTTTTATCATCTCTTTTATGTCTTTTCTCTTGTAATGCTTTCTTCTTAATACTCCATTTCCCAGAGAACAATGAAATTGATATTAACAAAAAAAATGGTCTTTGTTCTTCCATAACAAGAAGGTATGTATATGGTACCTCTTTGGAAATGAATGCCATGTGAAGTGTTTTGCTACTACTTTATTATTCTGCTATTGTCTATTAGCTTTTTTTTTTTTTTTCCTTTAAATTCACAGAAATTCTGCTACTACCTCTGCCATGCATAATAGAAAAGCAAGCATGAAGCATTTACCTAATCTATATGTTCTCCTTAAAGCCAGGTCTCACTCAGAGTAGAGTTTATGAACATGAGCTTATGAAAAAAATGACCTTTGCTTTTTTATTTGTTATCACTGCAGAGAATACCTGCCACAAAAGGGATTTATCTCCATCATATTCAACCTGCAGCAGGCAGACAAAGCCCTTATTCTACTTGCTGTAACCACAACGGTAATCTGGCAAGGGACTTGCTCCCTTTTCTTTTTCTTTTTCTTCTCTTTTCTTCCTTTATCTCTCTCATTCCCCTTTCCATTCTGTTTCCTGACATCTTTTTTTTCCCCCCCATAGGAAAGATGCTTGATCATATTTTCTATCATTTTCATCATTTACTATCAACTAGATTTCTTTTAGGAGCATTTACAGCATCAAGTCGTGAATGCAAGGTCAGCGAGACTACACCTGAGACACCTACCCTCCCTCTTAGATGGTTTCAGTGCAAAATTCTGAAGAGTTCTTGGCAAGGTCTGCACAAACAGCCTTTCTAAAAAGAAGGCAATAAATATGCTGCTCAACATAACACTGCCTATCAGTTCTTTCCAAATCTGACTGGCAAAGAAAGCAGTCCCTTGTTATGCAAAGTTCATGTTTGTAAACAGTGTTCCGCCTTTAAATTGAGTTTAATGCTTTACTTTAGCATGCTGTAGAGAACACATTTACTTTCCCACTTACATAAAGCCACTACAAGTGCCACCTGGTGGCAGAAATACATTGGATCTGTCAAGAATGTTTTATGGGACTGTTACGAGGTAAATTTCCAGCTGACGCAAAGGTATTTAAGCATGCAATTCCCCTTAGGAGATTCATGCAAGTGAGTCTGTTATAACACATGAATACATTTCATTCTAGTTTTGAAAGATTCCCACAAAGACAGGACAATTTAGAACTGAAATACAAATTGATCCACGACTCATCCTCATGCCCAGGTAAATGACATGAGTACAGTGTAATAATGTCCAATTTCATCTCAAATGAAAAAAAAAAAAAAAAAAAAGATTAAACTTGTTCCACTCACTGGCTGAGTATCTGACCTAGTAACTGCTCCCACATTTGGATTTTTCATGATAGGACTACTCAAGAAAGGCAAGTTTCTTTTAGGGCATCTCTCTCATAAACATATGCGTACCTAAAAATACAGTTCTGTACAGCAATGTCTATTTTGGCCAGTATAGGTGGTAAGCACAGTCGCCATGTTCTTTTTCCCAGTATACAAGGAAACATTCAGTCTTTAGAAGACATATGTTATGTAGCAGTATTACATCTGTTATGAAAACGTTCTGAGAAGAGAGAACTGAGTAAGAAGGCAGATTTGCTTTCTATCTTTGTCTGTAGATGCCAGTTCTTGAAGCAGAATTGCTGACTAAGAATCATAAATCCTGCAGGGTGTAACTTTGTGTTGCTAATTTATCCCCCTCTAGGAAAGGAGCCTGACTATGAATTTTAAAAGTCTCATTCTAGTCTCATTCTCATTTTAGTCTTAAAACTCACCATTATACATATTTAATTAAACAGGTTTTCTCAGCAGGAAAACTGGTTGCTGATGGTCACATGAGGCTGTGTTAATCCACCTTGGTTCTATCCTTGTGTCAAACAAGATGAAAGCCAGTTGACTGGTCCTCTTCAACCATCTGTATTTTTAATGCTGAGCAAACACTTGCAACATTTTAGGGCTACTATGCCCCAGCACAGAGCGTTATCCCTCCCCATCACTTTGCCAGTCTCATTTGCCTCTGTCTGGTTGCTGTCTACTTAAGGCAAGGTACAACCTGTACAGCTTTTCCTCAGCTGTGAGGCTCACCTCATTTCTAGTGGTATTATCTCCTGACTTTCCACACAGTGATACAAACCTGTCTGCAAAAGTGGCCCAGCACACTGCTCTCTGGCCAAGGGAATAACAGAAAGGGAACTTCACCATTTGCAGCAAAACTGAGGGTACACAGCTGTTTCTTACCCTAACACATTTACGGGTGCACAACCATCAGAAAATGGTTGATAGTAGACAAAATAAAGGATGGAAAAAAAGTATGCAAAGGGTCAGAATCCCATCCCAGATAAAGCTTTTTTTCTGTGGCTGAAACAACAGCTAAAGTCATCACTAGATGCCAGCTACAATTGCCCATTACACTGTTCTGTAAATCACCCTTCTGAACAGAGCTCACAGTAACCTGTAATTTTCATATGCAGAATGCCCAATTACAGTGCAGTGGTAAGTGAGAGCAGGAGAGCATTTAGTTGAATCTTTCATATGTCAACAGGTACTGTCAGGCAGAAAGGACACGGGCAGCACTGCCTCTACGGCGAGCCCCCTTGGGGAACACCTGACAGGGAAAGCCCAGCTCGGCTCCTTGGCTCTTGGCACCACTGTCTCAGTCTAGGGAGGCAAGCAAGGCTAGAGGGCAGTCAGGCTGGAAAGTGCCTGCCCACGCACCGCTGTGGAAATGCTGAAAATGAAGTCTAGCTTGGGCAGCGAGGGAGGGAAACAGGTAAAGTTGTCATCTTTCCCACTAACTGCTGCATCTACTGCACTTGACCAGTCCTGATGCCCTACTGCAGCTTCAGTGATTCGGACCCTAATGCCATCATCTCTATAACCACATAGCTTGACCATGTATAACCACTCATGGGGTTATGGCTGAGAAGAACAGCATATAAACAGGTTTGGGCCCAATATCAAAATTGGCTGCATGGTGCCACGGTTCTGAGACTGTGAGCTGGAAGCTACCATTGGTACAGGGAGCCTTTTCTGCTCAGCCATTGAATTAAGTGATTCAAGAGGCAAGGAGCTGAAAGAGAGGTTGTAAACAGGAGAAGCACCACTGCATTAATTGCTCTGTTGGGACAAGGAAGCACTGTCAGGGACTGCCACTGCAGCCTGAGTTACTGTGACATGGGTCTGATGAGAATAGTGTGTTGTACTGTGAGGAAAACAGTGTTATGAAACAGGAAGGTAAGAGAGCTTTTAATGGCATAGTTACAAAATGTCTCTCAGGCTGTCAAAGTAAAAAAGAATATTTTCCAAGCAGAATACCAACAAAATAAAGCAATAGCAAAGTAGTATTTAGCATAATACTGTACCAAATGGACCAGAGGAGAGAAAAGAGGAGAGGAAAGGAAAACCTGGAGGAACAATTAATTCATCTATTTCTCCATTTTCTCCTACATTTTGGTATTCCACCTTAGCAGCGATGAAGGCAATAATTATTTGCAATGTTTTACTGATTTTCTAAGTATTATAGCAAAGAAAGACAAAGGGCTGCAGTGCAAACAGGATATATAGGATTCGCACTGTGCCGTGACAGTGCCTTCAGTGAACAGGAGCAGTAACAGCGAGAGAGAGAGGTAGCAGGAAGCAGGGAAATCCCCGTGCCACGGAAAGAACCAGTACAAGTTCTAGGACAAGACAAAGGCCATTTCAGCACAGTACCTTGAGGCGTTTCTCCAGAAACTTGAACGTTTTCCACAGGAAAGAATCAGGAGCAGCAGCTCCCAAATCCTAGCAGATGACTGAGACCATATCCCTCCTGTCCAGAAAGTGAGGTCTGGGGACTCGTTGCCCTGCAAACAAGCATGATTCGTGCTTTTACATTCTGCCTTGAACTTCTTACAGGAGAATCATTGCCTCTATAACCATAACCATAGAAACACTATAGAAGATCCTAGGAAAGGTGTTTGCTGAGCATACCAAGGTTAGCTGTCCCATTGGGAGGGGGCAAACCCTGCTCAGAGAGATGGGCAGGCAACGTGCAGCCCTGAGGCCCGGATGCTCCGCAGCAGAGAGCCAAGGAAGTGGCCGCTGTGAGCACCTTGTCAGACACTCACGGTCACTGCTGCTTTCCAGCTCTTGCCTGACACTGGTAGAGACTCTGTATCAATTAACTTGCAAGTTGTTCCTGGGGAGTATTCTAGCTACCCAGCAGAAATGTTGATACAAAGAGCTTAACAACCCCATCTGTTAAGATACCTCCCAAGAACATTCAGGACCGATTAGAGTCTAAGGATCCAAGTCCTTTTCCCTTCTGTCACCTCTTTTTATTGTCAATCTCTTGAAATCTTCAAATCTTCACAAAACTACACTCATTTTTACTATATGGAAAAGGAACTGTTTTTTAATGACTTGGTCTCATAACTTCAGGCCCTGAAGTTGTTGAGTCTAAGAAAGTCAGTGAGTTTGTTGTGCAGTCATTGCTTCTAGGTATTATGTATTCATATCACTATCAAAATAATTAGCTATCAGTCTTTTCACCTGACTTCAGGCTGCTGTGTTTCTTCATAAGCAGGAATTGCCTTTATATCTTCAACTAATATAGAATATTAATTGAAGTTACTGTATAAATTATAATTGCCCAGTTCAGCTGCAAGTATTTTAAAAGCTGACCTTACTCTCCACTCTTGTTATGTACTGAATGGATGAACTGATATGTCCACAATGATTGTATTTTAAATTAGCTCTTAATTCTCATTTTAAAATCATTTATATAGAAACTTTTGCACTTTTTCAAAGGTGAAAAACTTTGGCTTGCTGCAGGACAATTCTCTCTGCTGTAAGCAGTAAATGTCATAGGGAGGGAGGAAGAGACAGTATTTAAAAGCATTAGGAGAGACATGGGCAAGATTGTGAAACTTGTAAAGCCCTCAGTCTGTACAACTCTGTATAATGGGATCCACCTCAGCAATGGAATGACAGCAAAAGAATAGGCTGCACTGTGCAGGTCCATACAGTAAGGTAAAAAGTACCTGTACCTAAACAGCCTTTTTAGAATTTCAGCATTAAGCAGTAAATCTTAAACAATGTAAAATATTTCAGCTGAAAAGGACTCCCTTATGACAGAGAAAGCTGATTTTATATAGAGCTATGTATTAATAGTAATTTAATATGTTTTTAAATAAAAAGCACACAAGATTATACAGTGTACCACACAAACTTCTATTTAGAGGGCAGATGCCACAGTTCATTCAACCCCAAGCTACTCTGCTAATGTAACATGTTTCTTTCTGGTGTAAGCAGCACTGTTTTAGTTCAGGAAATAACAGGAGATTAAACTGATGTCATACTTCATATAAGACTTTAGAGAGTTTGATAGCATAATTATGAGGCTACATATATTTAAATAAACAAATAAGCCTTGCTGTGGAACAGGGGGAAAGACCATAATGCCAGGTGCTTTTTCTTTTTTGACATACATACTCTTATTTTCCTATGTGATCAGTATTTTAGCGTAATCACTGATGTATCTGCTCTACCTACACTAACATGGGGATGGTGCCTGTTTAATCCATTAAGGGAGTACAAGAAATAATTTAGGCAGAGGTAAGCAGGACAGGGACATGCTGAGCAGGAGGAATGCTGAGAAAAGACGATGTGACTGCTGCCAGAGATGCTTCCCATCTCCTTCAGGTCATAAGTGAAAACAGAGCAAAGTTTATTTACAGTTTACAGAAGATGGCTGCACAATTCAGCATCCGGCCTGATTGTGAATAATATATATTAGCATGTACCAAACTCATTTCATTTACTGTCATAGCTGGTAGCAAAAAAATGCATAATGACTCTATACTATGCACATCAGAACCTAGGCTCCGCAAATCAGTTAATTATACATAGATTTTACCATGCAGGTTTGGTCAAATTATAGCTTTACAAGTGCTAATTCAGAGTCCAAATTTGAAAGGATCTGTTGAATGTGTACACCCCACTTTCAAATCTGAGCTGATTTGTTTCCTTCTGGCTTGAAGCGTGGACAGAGAAGTTAACATCCGTTCGCAAAAGGCCATGCAATCATATTGTATCCTGCAAAGTACGTTTGCTTACAAAGCCGCCTAAGGGAGAGAGGCAGATTCCTTGCCTGGTTGTAATTAGACAGGAATCATAATAGACTCATGTAATGGCTGCATATTAGTTTTGTAGAACTAAATAAAGAGAAGGGAAACCTTGTGTCTTTATAAAATAATACTGTGTTTTCCTGACTAAAGCACAAAATGGGTGGAGATGAGTTTTCCTCCCTATTTTTGATTTCTACAGGAAAATCCGCATGCATACTTGCCCATCCACAAACCCACAG
This sequence comes from Nothocercus julius, assembly GCA_013398735.1. Classification (NCBI taxonomy): domain Eukaryota; kingdom Metazoa; phylum Chordata; class Aves; order Tinamiformes; family Tinamidae; genus Nothocercus; species Nothocercus julius. Next base: position 3,267,379 of record VZSV01000005.1, read on the forward strand.
AGAAACAGTGGACTCTCCCACAGAGAGACAGCAAGAAACGGAGTCCTTCTTGTGCACTGAATGTGTCAACTGTCCCTGATTTTGATAACTACTGAGGATGCACAATTCTTTGGTAGGTGTGGAAAGATTTTATAAAACCACTTAGAAAGCATGTGATTTTACTGCAAGCGGTAGGTTGCTGAAAGGACTATCTGAGAAGTTGCTGAAGCTAAGGGAATACGAAAAAATACTGAAGTAACGGAAGCGTATTTTGGAAAGAGATGATCAAATAGAAAGAAGATTTAGAATGTAAAGCTGATGTGATGTTTTAAAATGAAATACTCTAAACAGAATTCAAATACCTATTACATGAAGCTTTAATAAACTTTATGCCCTCAAAGTGCTATATAAATCTAAAGTAGAAAGACAGATTTAATCCCATTAAATATTTGCCAGGGATTAATAAAGTGGATAACATAATAAGAACTATTGGCCCTGCATTACAATTATTCATTATTACCAAAACACCAATGCCCAAAGCTTGAAAAAGACTTTTGCCTGAGAAAGCACTAAGATTATTGGACTTTACATTAATTTTTAATTTATTACATTAGAGTTGCTACTGTTTTCTCAGTTCTTTTCATCTCCTAACTGTAAAGCTGGCTTTGTTTCCCTATTATAGATGTTTCCAGTGGGAATGCTAGAACAGGGATATTTCTATAACCTCTCTTTTAACAGACATGGCAATTTGACTAATTCTCTACTAATACTAATTCTCTGTATTTTTTCCTACTCAAGAGCAGCCTCTGCATAGTTAAAAGACTGCTGCCAAAACCAACTTCCTTTGCTCAGTGACATCCACTGATATCTGCAATCCTATTCAGATTAAGCATCACATTTGTTAGTTTAGGGAATGCTTGGCCTCCAGATTGCTCTTGTACTGTATTTTCCTGTGTCATCCCAACTTCTAAGCCTGACTGATAAATAAAAAAGTTCTGAGTACAAATACGAAGGTCGTCATTACACCCAAGAACATGGTCTCATCTCTTTTCATAACATAAAACTCCAAAGCCTATACTTTTTTTCCTGTTTCTAAGGTCTTTTTTTCTACACTTCTGAAGCAAACGGGAAATATTTAAGAATACCCTACTTCTCTGTCCTCACAAGTTTAAAGCTTTTATTTCATAATGTTATCATCCCAGTGGCAACTAAAATGATCTGAATTCAAATATTAGAGTTTGCATTTTTTTTAACATAGTATTATTGTCTTAATTCATTCAAATTGCATTAATAATTTCTCCTCTACTTGGGTTTTAAACTCTTCAGCTATCAAATCAAGGAACTGAAATAACACTTGGTGATTTTAGTTCCTAAGCACCATTAAAAAATTTATACTTCATGGCTGAAATGAACAGAGGATAAATTACTTACTGCAATTTATCTGATGAACAGGAACATATGCAAAATGTGCATTTCAAACATTTGGCAACTCAGGTACCTTTCTTTTCACCTGTGTCTTAATAAAAAATATTTTTTAGAACCTTTAATGCCATGTTTTGTAGCCACTCATCAGGTGACTTTTCCTGTAGGACAATGGGAGGAAGTAAAATAAAAAGATTTGTTATCTTTGACTAGAAGTGTTTTGCAAATTCATGCCAGACTCCATATGAAAATAAATCATAGCCAGGCTGTCATGGCATACATTTTCCACTGATAGGCTGTCAGCATCCTGTGAAATACTGAAAGCACTCAAATCTGTTACAATTAAAACCACCTTGTTTATGTTACTTCTCTATAGATACAGGTCATCCTTTCCAGGACTTCCAATTGTAAAACAAGGAGCCAAAGTAAAACCAGCACAGAAAAGCTAGTCCATCCTCCAGCAAAACAAGGCATACACACTATAAAGTACTATACAAGGAAGCAACCTGTTCCTGTTTTTTTAAAGAAGGAAATGGAATTTTGCTTTCTTCCCTCTCTCTTCAGCATTATATCTGTACTATGTTATCTAGAGAGGAAGGATGTTCTGAGACTCAGGAGACCTGACTTCAAGTCCTCACAACTTCCTAAATGATGAGTAAATCAATAAAATTGTTATTTCCTTTCTACGGTCAGGCATTTGGAGATGTTTAAGTTTATAGCCAAGGCGACATCATCTGCTTGGGTCAAGTCCTCGTGATGTCTCTGTGGCTGCAAGAATGAAAACTCTCTAGTGTTCCCTGCTTCACTAGAATGAAGTCCCTGGGTAGTTGTCTCTGCAGGGCTACACATAAGAGGAATTTTTTGCTAAACTATTTAGGGCAAAAAAAAATTAGAAATTTTTAGAACATTCTAGATCTATGGACTTGGCTTTCCCCAAAGGTAACTTAGCCTTTTTGCAGAGCTGATGGCTGATGCTTTGCCCCTCTCACACGCCATCCCCAACTTCATTACATTTCTCATGTTACTAAATAGCTTTCATTTTCACATCAGGACAAAACTGAGACTTTTAAAGTCTTTTCTTGGTGAGTGGGCTGGGGACAAGTGGGGACATTTCCAAAGGATGTTATAGAGTTTGGGTCATTCCTTTTGAAATAAGAAAGTTCAAATTTAATTTACAATCAGATCTTGCATGTGGCCATAAATACAGTATAGCTATGTATAGAGTCCCTTTCCTCCAGTGAATATTTACATAAAATGCATATTTCATTACAAAATGTTTACCTAAGTTCTCATCACAAAAGAGAGACATTCACTTGAGAACTGCATGTAAAAATATCAGAGTGCTTATATATTATGCAAGCCCACTGCGTGGAAATCCCTGGTCTGAATCCAAAAATATGGGTCATTTGTATTGCAACCATTGCAGATAGCGGTCTCTTTGTACTAGGATGTAGTGCAAAACTCCAAAAAGTTTTAGTGTTACGAAACAACTACTTTCTGCATAAAATTTCCAAGAATTTGAAATGCCGGTCTTACCACCAGGTACAGAGTGATTGCATGCTGTCACCAAAAATATCCTTTCCAACCAATCACTCAGAGACTGATAAATTCTGATGTTCCTAAAAGATATCCTATTGCTGAATTTCTGGACCTACTCTGTCAGAATACGCTGCTTTTCCATGATGTATTTCGATTCTCACGAACATGTCACTCCTCTCTCTCCTCACTCTAACAAGATTTTAGCTAGTGAGCTCTCATTAAATATCAGTTTTGCTAAATATGTGCTACTCCCATGAAGTACAAATTAAGCTATCAGTGCTCAGCCCTTCTGAATCCAGGACAGGATGTTCTCAAAGCATGAGATGTATTCTCCTGAAAGGCCTACAAGAGTAGTCACTCCTGGTTCCCAGCTATAACTCTAAAAGAAAGCAGGCAGTGAGAGATATCAGAGTTCAAGAAGGGTAGAAAACATAAAGAATGGAAAAAGAAATAAATCACAGCAAAACTATTTTAAAGTCTGATTTCTCATTAGCTCTGAATATAAATGTATGTTGTCTAGCATCGCTCTTGCCAGTTTAATACTGGTGCTACAGGTGGCATTCTTTCCTACTCCAGCAGCGTGTGAGATACCCAGCCCAAAGCTCTAATTCATTCTCCACAATCCAGCAGATTTCATTTGACATATTCAGTTTTGGAACAAACAAATTCCAAACTTTCTACCATCAATATTTTCACTCCCTTGCTATCATTTATTTTCAATAAAAATTAGATCTGCTCCTTTATCATGTAGGACACCCAAATAACAGCAGGATCCTCAAAAGCATGCATCTAGTGTGAAAAAATAATGAGAAAATATTACCATAGCTGAAGTATAATACACAGTTCTCAGAATATCACTGAGGCATGCCACGAGATTTATTATTTGGTTCTTTAGGTCCATTCATGAGCACAAAAAACAAGATGACTAGCAGGCATATTGCCTTGAAAAATATATTTTTTTCATCTAGCAGCATAAAAAGTTGTGTTCATCTGTAAGAACTTTTTTATTAGAAGTTGTTTTGTTCATTTTAATGTATCAAAATCTAGTAAAATATTGAAGAATAAGGATATTATATACTCAGAAGTTCCTGACATGAAAACGTTATTTTTTTGTCAAATGCAAGAACTTACATTTATCAAGAACAGGAAATTTCAATATTCACAAGACCAAAATTTTCAACAAATGAAAAAGCCAACATGCACATAGATTGCTTAATTAGAGGAGCACTATTGTACATACGATATGCATACAATAAATAAGTGGATAAATCTATGAAAACCTACACTGCATTTTAAGAAATATAAAACACTAAAATGGTTTAATTCAGGGGGAATTCACTGAATCACTGAATTCAGTAAAACCATATTATAGCTCTTTGACTATCTGGCAAAATTAATCCCAAATCATTAATCTTTGTTGCTATAGCTTCTTCCAGATGTCGAAGCCTTTAAGGAATAACTGACTGCTCTTAAGGTAGTTGGACTGGATCCCATTAAGACCTCTGAAAAGGGCTATCTGAATGAATGGTCTTATGCAATGGCACAACTGCTCACAAAAATTAAAACCCAGAAAGCAAGAGAATTGCACTTTTGAGACTCAAAATGTTTGTGCATTCATTCAGTTGGAACACATGAGACTTAACAGAAGAAACAGTTTTGATTTAGAATAAATAGCCAAATTGTAGGACAGTGTTGAATACTCTCAAAGCACAGTGTGTGAGGAGAAAATGTTACTAGATTAACAATTAATTCAACAGAAGTTGAACCTGTGATGTATTTACTCACTTTTCTGAAAGTAATATGTAAATAATAATCAAGACAGAGCTAGGTGCTATGGAAATGGAAATATTTCATAACATTTTAACTTCATAATTTTACCCAAGTAGTGAGAAGGGCTGAAATAAGGGGAAATTTAAATTACTACAGGCCTTATTTATAGTAATTAGCTTATAAGAAGGGGCCTTGGGATTATTTTGCTGGTACCAGAAGGGCAGCCAGCACTATTAGAGGATAAATAAATGAGATATATGAGCTGGTTGTCTTGGGTCCTACTTCCTCTGAGGCTCTGTGATAGCATTTCAGAACCGAAATTCCTATGTACAGCTTTCTCAATGAAAAATCAGTATTTTTAATAACAATAAAAGTAATTTTCTATGAATGTAAGAATTTCTTCCATCTCTCAATGTCGTTTACGATGTAAATGAGACATTCAACATTTTTGAAATATCTATTTCCCAATCTATAAAACACCTAACTACTGAAAAAAAGAACCTAATCAATTAATTCTAATTATACTTACAGAGGTTATAAGTGCATTGAAGTAATCTGTATTTCAGTCTCACACTTCAACTAATATTCTCAAAAAACTTAGACAGCTACAAAGGAAAACCTCACGGACAGAAGGTCCAAGTTCATGATATTAAACCCACGCATGTTACTAAACAGCAGGACAAGAAAATTTAAGAAAACTCAAGTGAAAGGGAAATGACTTTCTCATCTAAATCACAAAATATCCAATAAATCCAAAATACAGATTCCAAGAAAGTTTAGAATAGCATATAGGAATATTACTGCTTGCTTATGAGTCTAGCATGAACTATGGGGAACACTGCACAGCAATGATTTTTTTTTCAGCTACAGAAGCCTCATTCATGATAACAGAGAACAGTGGCAGATTCAGGACTGAGCACACTCGTATCGTTATTTAGAATTATAACTTTCCATTGTTGCTAAAACCACTAAAACAGTGCAAGCCTACAGATAAAAATATCATTTTGCCTTTCAAGGATGCTTTGTGTCTAACTAATCAAGAAGTCAAAAGGAGCACAAAACCATATATCTTACTGAAATTTTACAAAAATGCACCATAATCATAGAGATGGGGTATTACCATATGCCTAGGAGCCCTAGTCAGAGACCAGATGCCATTGTGTAAAGTACCGTAAAAACAATGCAAAGTGAAGAGCTGCTGTTATGGAGAACTGCAGTAAGCTCAAACTAAATAAAACTACAGAGACAAGGTTAGGCCTTTGAGAAAAAAACCTTGCAAAGATCATTATTGCAGCTTCAAAAATACTCAGCTAAAAAGTATGCCAATCTCACAGGGGAGATTGAGTGAAAAAATATTCTCGTATATTTTCTTTCAGGTCAAATAGCTGTAGACACTGAGGATGCTTTGTTCCATTAAGAAAAGAAATGCTCTATTTCTCTCATTGTCATCTTGCTGAAATCCTTAATACCTTGTGTTTTGTACATGTCTTTATATGCTTCATAGATAAGCTCATGAAAAGCAACCAGTGATTTCCTATGAAGAAAAGCACTGTGTGCCTGTTCTTCAATTTTTTTCATCACTGCTTCAAAAACTAATTTGGGGAGCCTCTCACAGGCAAAATGTACACCTTTCATTCTGAGTTACCTCCCAGCACACAAACACCTCTCCGCAGCCAGATCTTTTACCAGGCAGATGAAAGGATTACCAATAACAGCAACAGGGTGATACTTTAGAGGAACAGAATGTCTTGAAGAAGTAGTAAAGAAGAATCCATTTCATATATGGTTTTAAAAAATTAGTAAAATACACTGGTATAGTCAAGTGTAATCATTAAAACATAATTTATAACTGCTTAGCAATATATTTATAAACATCCATAGTCCTTGTCTCATCTATCACATGCTGATAAATGTTTCGTTATTTGTCATTCAAAGATTGAGAACTCTGAGAAGTGTCATCTCTCTGACTCAATTTTTTCTCGGAACACTGTATCAAAGGTATCTGCTTTATGCTGTAAGAATGGAAAGTATTTGAGTCTAAAAGTGGCGGAAACTGAGTAGTACCTTTACAAAATAACATTTAGCTTTTCTAGAGCACTTTCCTTAAAAGTTTTATATTTATTGCATGAAGTAAAGGACAAAAACAAGAAGAAGCTGTGCCAGAAACTCTTTGGGCCACCAGCTACTTACATTATGTGATTTTCAATGACGCAAAAATGACAATATATCAATATGACAAATGACAATATTCATGTGTGTAGTCAAATAAATCCTTCACTCTTCACATAGATTAATTTTCCTACTTTCAGAGTCAAGTAGAATCTCCTTAAGGAGGGGTCAAAATCAGTTCATCATGGTGATTAAAAAAAAAAAGTTTGTGTCTAATCTTTTCGCTGTTTTAATGTTATTCTATTCACAATTCCTGACTGCTCATGGTGTTAGTCCATTACAATTTGCATCAGGTATTTTGTATTTTTTTAAATCAACTCCTCTTTAAAAGGACTCATTGAACAACTGAAACAGGATTTAACAGTAATTAATAGTAGACTGACAAATAATTCATATTATCATTGTATATAGATTGAAGTGGGATGAGAAGTGGATAGTCTGAAACTGTCATTATTGCACACTGGTTACAGTTAATCATCAAGTTGGACACAGCAAGAAATTATTCTAATTCAAACTGGGATTAGGCAGGGGCTACAAGTGTGTATTTTGGTACTTCTATTGGTAAAACAATTCAAGACTAATTTTGATACTGGATTACAATATTAGCATGCGTGATCTACACCAAAGATAACAGTAATTCATCAGTTAATTCCCCTTGGTAAAAATGCTACCATAGTACCACTGTCTGAAACTTTTAGGTCTTAAATCTTAATTCTTCATTCTTTATGCACCAAACAATCACGGTGCATTTATCGTAAATTGTGCATATACAAGAATAGATTAGTTTTATCACAGGGGCATAAGGAACAAAAAGTAACCTTGACAGATCACAGCACAAATGATGATGTCCCATGGAGAGCAGGAAACAGACTAGGAGAGGACTACGTTTAATCAGGAAGTTCAGACCTTTGTTCCTCATGGCATTAACCTCTGCATTTTCTACAGCCACCAGCAGCAACAGCCTGTTAAATTATTTCTCATTCAAATTTTAAATCCCTCTAGTATGCGCAGTTCATGCACATACTAAATGCAATTCAATTCAACGTAAAACACTTGACTAGAAAGTCTGTGTAAAATCAAATCTGTACTTATGCTTTTGTCTTCCCATTTTAGAAAACAAACATTCTAAAGAGAGGAGGCAACTTCCCATTTCCTGCATTTAACAACATCCTGAACTGTAAAATAGTTAAACCATCCACCATTTGCTATATAATCTTTGATACTGAATGGATTTATACATCCTGAAAACAAATCCTATAACTCTTAAAGATTTTGAAAATATTTTGCTAAGTAATTACTCTGGCTTGCTCTTGCGGATATGTTGATTAATTGCTGACAAAACTTTACAGGTGCACTGATTCACATTTACATATCTAAGAACTCTGAAGTAATTGCTAGAGAAAATGACAGGCAAGCCTTTGAGCAGAGGGCTTTATACATTAATAAGAGTATTGTATTAAGGCTAGGAAGAAATGGAAATTCACAACTTAGTATCAAACCTAAATGAGCAGCCATACAGACATGTGACAAGGTAACTTGTACTGGTAAAAATGCAGCTGTGTAGCTGCTATCCTATCCAAACCAGTGCGGAAAAAAGAAAAAGGTACTAGTGCTCAAAGGTGTGCTGAAGGTCACAGTTCTGGCAGCTGTACAGCAACTCAACACCAATGTGAGGCAAGGCTTTCTGGTCTCTCATTTTCATCCGGCCTTCTTGCTTTTTCCATACTGAACGTCAAAATGCAAGACAGCAGAGTTTCTGCCTCTCTCTCGCTCTCCCCCCTATATAGCCTAGCAGCCTGTAGGTTCCAAGAAGCAATATGCAAATACCCAGCTCCTATAGTCCCAGGTACCTCATCAGAATTTCTTGTCCATGTTCAGCTTGTTCCCAGTCCTGGGTGAAGTCCAAGGGGATGACAGCTTCACCAATGACCTTAGGCTCAAGGCCCTGGGTCTACACCAAAAAGAGAAATTTAGGCTCAGTTTGAATGCTTAATTCCAAGACTAGTATCCTCATACTTCGTTTGACCCAAGCATCTATTCTTTTCCTTTCCAAGAGTAACCTTGATACCTAAAATTCTGCCCCCACTGCAAACCCAGAAATATCCTATTTGACAACACTGGAAAATTCAAAGATCTATTGCATAACTTACACAAAAACCTGAGCACCACATCATATTCAGGTGCTGTTTAATCAGTTCTGGAATTAGAAACCAGAAGCCAATGGAGCCTGATCCCCACACCAGTGATTCTATCCCCCTTTCTTCTCTATGTCCTTGAATTTTATTTCCTTTACGAAAGAGTGCCATGGATGCAGATGATGGAGCAAAAACTAAAATTTGTCTCAAAGTAGACTGTAATGGAAGAAGCATATAGACTTTTGCACCTTCCTCTTTCTTCAGCTGCGCTGAAGCAGAGCCCTAGGTGTGTACTTTGGGCCCATATTACTCATGCTACAGTTCATAATATTCTATAACAAATATGATAAAATTACTGCCTTTTTTGCCATTTTGTCCTATTCCTCCCTACCACACAAACATGTTTTCATATAATTTTAAGTGTCGGTGTGGAATTCAGGTACTGAATACAGCTGAAAAATCTCACTCTGAAGCAAGACAATGAGGGTAAAGAGGGTAGATCTGAAGCACTTTGTATGTCTTTCACAAAGCACAAGCACATACTACAAGAAAACTTGGTCATTCCCATGGAGTACAAGATGCAGCCCAAGCTAATCTCTTCTGCCACATCTGCCACCCCAGGAGCTGGCCCGCGGTGTGCCGCGGATGCGCGCCCAGGACAGAAAGTCCTTTCAGAGCAGGGCTGGCTCCGGCAGGTCCTCAGTGCTCACCAAGGCCTGTGTACCTCAGAGACACCATCTCCACACTGAACGCTCCTGCGATTACAGGCTGGGGGCAAGATTCCCAGTTTGTGAAATGCTTTGGCATCCTTTTACATAAAACATGGCATGACTGCGCTCAGAAACAGATGTTCAGAATAACCTCCATAACTCCAGTGTATTTTTAAGACAATAGAAAAGGTAGCATAAAATGAGCTTAGCAGAGCACTTGCAGAGATGAAACCACCAAATGGAAGAACTGGAACTGGCAGAGTATCAGCTTTGTGCCTTGGCTCTTTACAGTAAGAGAGTAGCATGGCCAGCTGCCAGCTCCCTCAGCACAGAACAACATATGAGATCCTTTGAACTTTTCCTCATTACAGGCAGACTTTCTTAAGCTATCACAGCAAAGTTTCCAAATTGCAAATCAGATGTCACAGCCACAGATACAAAAAGCAGAGATGATGGTTGTTAAAATTCAGGCCCTTATTCTGTCCTCACTTTTACAGTTCGTGCCTACCCCATTCAAGATGCTTTTTGGCAAATGACTGGTGGTTGCTACTGCCTCTCACTTTCTGAAGCAACTGGCAAATGAGCAGCTGGAGACAGGAACTCTAGTTTTAGAATACCCCATGAATCAGGTAGTATATTTATAGCTTATACCTCAGTTTTCAAGTGTCCTTGGAACGTCTGATGTTAGCAGGACAGCAGAGCAGGTCAGAAAGGCCATATCCTCTCTTCTCCTCTAGTACAGCCTTCTCTGTATGCTCTCTTCTGTTTTAGAAATATTTCCTCCAATTTGCTCCTGAAGACTCAGGGCCCAAAGCAGTTGAATGTATCATGGTCAACTTGCTTTATTAAAACTTCTATCAAAACTCCCATTCGAAGGCAGAACAATCTAACCCCTTTCTTAGTTATTCTATTTCCGCTCATGCCTGTGTGAAAGAGTCCAGCTTTGCCACCTTGGTCTGTCATGACCCTGCACTTGCTGCTGCTTGCTCTTCTTTTGATTTGGATATTACTGAGAAACTGACAAACCAAAGTTTCTTATATGGGTAAGTTACACTTGAAAAATGGACCTTTGGGTCATGATCATGCCTCATGATTTTGAAAAATTCTAGCCTACACTACACTGCTATTAAAACTATCACTGAATTCAGAAAGGATGCAAAACAGATATCATGGACATTATCTATAGCAGTTTGTTAATTAGCACAAACATTAAGCTCATCCTGTAAGTAAAGCCAGTCTGCTGAGGAGGCAGATTGTCAGTTAGCAAGAATTAGCCTAGCCTCGTTGAAAAAGGTTGAATTATAACAGTGTGCAACAAGTGGATGATTTGGGCCCTTGCATTTGAGATACTACTTAATGAGCTCCCTGCCTCTTCCCTCAACATATGACTTGAGCTTGGATGCCCAAATGACTCTCTTACTCACCTTCTTTTACTTCTGCCTCTAAAGAAAACTGGGAATTGCAGAAAATAGCAAGTAGTAGTAAATAAAAGTCTCCATGAAGTCCTTGCATTTAATTTTAGACCCAAAATAAATAGTCAAGGAACACTGAAGTTCCCTTTTAACATTGATACTAATAGTTTTCTCCCTATTAATACCAGAAATGCAGGAGTGGCAGGGAAAAACAGTGTGTATTTATATCTCACCCCAGACACTGGAGAGGAGATCAGCCAGTCTCAGGATGCAGTCCCAGATTCCCCAGGTTAGATGGGGTCACTTTCAACACACACACAACTCCTGAAAACTGCTTTAACGACTCTTGCTGTAGCACTTTAAGCCGTGCTCATCTGCCTTACTCTTTTGGTAGTGGTGATTCCCCCACCAAAATTAGAAGGTAAACCCCTTTGCCTACTGATTATTCAGCTAATCCACTGATGATGATGGACTTGCACCAAAAGGTTGGTCTGTCAGTCTCTGAAATCTAGGCATATATTACATTTTGTCAAATCTATTCCACAGGCAATAAGCATCAGCAGAAGAATGATTAACAGCTGGAGAGAGTAATGCCTTAAATCTTCACAGCTGTCTGCTCACTGCATGTGCATCACCAGATTTCATTAAGGAAGATTTTATAATTTGGAATGGATTTCTCTCCCTCTCAATATTTTGCCTTAACTACTGCATTGAAGATTTTTATTTAAATTCCTTTTGGCTATTTATTTTATGGTAAGCTGCTTGACTTGCAAAATAACAGTTAAGCTTTTTTTTTAATATAGATTCTTGACATTCTCTGATGCTGTTATCAATACAAGTCATACATTTCAAAAAGACACAGTGCTGTTTTGATCTCCTTCCAATGTTTATCATTGATAAGGTGAGATTAGTAGGAAACTTCCACAATTCTGACTCACAAATCTCTAATCAAAACCAAAGAACAAAGCATTGACAAAATCAAAATATAGGAAGTTTAAGACCCTCCAAAGCTACGTTAAGGAAATGTCTGAGTAAACATCTTCAAATTTTCCTGTAACGTATTATCTGAGGAAGAAGTGGATTAGAATCCCAGCAGCTTTGAACAGGAGTCTAGCTAAATGCAGGTCAATTGGTTAACGTCCTCTGCTGAAGCATATAGAACTATGTATTACACACATCATATATTATTATATTACATACCAATATCAGAGTACACAGAACAGGAAACTGTCCTCCACCTCAGGAGAAAAAAAATAGATAAAAAGCTACTTTATTCTATTGTGGGTTGAGTAGCTAGAAAAGACTTGAAAGAACCAGACTGTTTTCTGGGGGTACTTGTCTCATTTCACTGGAACTGCTTCATAGGTTTTAAATTAAGTATAGGTTTAATTATCTGCCTGGTGGGCTGACTTTTTTGCAATGATACAGCTCTATAAGTTTTGGGTATTCTAAGTCTCCAGTGAAGGCTCAGTGAGGACCTTGACTGGAGATATTTCAGTGCTGGTCTACTAATCTAGATCAGCATAAATCAAACTTGTAGGAGCAAAAAATTCAATGTGTTGCACAGAACTGCAGTTCTAGTGAATCAGGGAGTGCAGGCAGAGCAGGGATACAAGTAATACTGAGGACGGCCCAGGGAGCGTAAGCATAAGTTCACAATTTATGAACTTAGTCAATATTTTTCAGTACTCTTGGCTGTGACAGTTTCCTGTCCCAGTTCTGAAAAGCTATGGCTTAACTCACAGTCTGCAGGCAGCAGTACACTCTTTGGGGTCTTTCACTTTCTAAGTTTCAGCTGTAAAAAATCCAGGCCCTTAGTCCCCAAAGCTCACAAACACTATGCTCTAAGAGCAGAGAAGTAGGAGCCATGATATTTGAATAATTTATCGGAAGCATCTCAGTACATGACCAGCGTTTATGCTCACTGTACCTGAAAGAGCCCTGCACTCAGGATTTTCATATAGTCATTTTTTTTTTAAAGGAAAAAGCAAAATTCCTCTTTTAAGGAAATATCAGTGATGTGGTATTACTAAGTACAATAAAATTATAATGAGAAGAGACTTTTCTGAAGAGTCAAAATCAGAACCAGAAACAGTTCAGCAGCAACTGAGTCAGTGACATTTAACAAGAGAAAACTACAGAAATCCAACACAAAGGATGTTCTGAGAAGGCGATATTGTTAGTAAACGGAGACTAAGAAAAACAGCTCAGGAATCAGAATTCTTCAGTCTGTTTCCTGTTATAAGACAGAATTACAGTTCCCTTACCGTACACTGAGGGAAAAATATGAATCCACCAGTATCCAGGTAGAGACTTTAAAGCCAATTTGTGTCAGCAGAAGTTTAACTTCTCCCAGCATTTTCAAGGTAGCAAAAATCAGATTAAAAAAAAAAAAAAAAAAAAAAAAAATCATATGTGCTCAACCTTGTTTATAGCTTCCCCTAGTTATTGTCACTAAGCAAGCATATATAAAAATATTTAATCAAGAGCCTAGGCTGAATTTACTACTGTAAATACAAGAAGAAATTTTAAACTTTAAATTTCAAAAGAGAAATTTTAAGATGGATACTTTGCAAAATCCTCCAAAACAATGAAAAAACCCTCCAGTCTTAAAAACCCTGTCTAACCATGACATAACCACAGAGGTCTCATAAAGTGATCCAGCTCACTAAGATGCCAGGAAACCTGGGGCATGTCATGTCCAGCTGCAGATACACCAGCTCAGGGAACTCAGACTCGCTGCCCACAGTGTCCTACATGCAGCAAGCAAGAGCACTGCTTGTGGAGCTGCATCTGGGAGCTGCCCTTCAAACTAAGAGCTACAACTTAAGATGTCAGTAAGTGAATATTCAAATAGGCTACCTTGGTTGTTCCTTAGCAGTCAGGCAACCACAGGAAGTTGCAGATGCTTCTTTACTGGAAGTTTTTAAGACTGAGTATTAAAAAAATAAATCTACCAAGAACAGTCTCAGTCCTCCTCCGCAAGACAAGACAGACTAACTGTTCACTTACGACCCCTACCAGTCCTAGTTATGTATTTTCTAACCTTGATTTATGATTACAATTCTGGAATCCCTACCAGAAATGTATAGTTCACAAAAATGAAACTAAGTACAAGCTGACAAGAAAAAAATAATGACAAAGTTTATTACTAATCCTAGGTAAGTGGAGGGAAGTCCATGCAGAATGAGCACTCAGTATAGAACTGTGGAGATCAGGGTTTCTGAAACATACTTTTGCTTTAAAATTTTGAAAAGGACACAAATCCTTCCTCAAATGTAATGAAAAGATCTTAGTCCTCATGCAATAAATACCACATGGTTTTCTTACAGTGCTCTTCACCAGATTTCAGAGTACTCAATAGTCACAGCAAGCCCCAGTAAGGTTGCCAGGACTCTGTAGGCTGGATATTTGCACTCCAGATGCATCTGCAAAGTCTGAACCTTCTTTAACCATAAAAGAAAACCAACAGTATGTTGATTAGCAAGATTAATTCTCAAGTTCAAAGAACAGAAAGCTAGGAAGATTTGTTAAAATACCTTGTAATTAGGATGAATCGTTCCTTGAATGTTTATACAGCTGATCTGAACTCCAATCAGAAGGCGGCAGGGGACCCTTTCTGTGCCTTATGCAAGGCTGATTAACAGTAGCACCAGAGTTACTGGCATGGGCCATACTGGAGCAATGCAGAATGCTTCCTTCCACCGGTGCCTGTCATTGTGTGCTTGAATGGCACGCAGGGAAGTGTCCTCATTACAAACAACCTACCAAGAAGCTAAGAGAAGTTATTCCCAGAGGGCTTGTACATTTGCCAGCAGAGCAGAACAGCACAAACTTAAGTGAGTGGGAGAAAAAAAATCTTTGTGTAGGTTGCCAAAAGGCTGTGCCTTCCAAAGAAGGTATTTCTCTAGCCATTATTCAAAGGACATCTGCAAATGCACTTAATACTAATTCATTTCTCTTTCCAATGAGGACTCCTACTTTCCGTATCATTATATGGAGGCACAGGATAGACTCACCATGTGTCTTTGCATGACAACCTGAGACAGCATTACAACATCTACATAGAGTTAGTCCTTTCCTTACTATCATGCATTCTCAGACCTCCACAGTCTGCAAAGCCCAAAGGAGAGTAAGACCATCTCTTTTAGCATACAGGACACTGTCTATATCCCTGCCATGACAGATTTGCTTGTAGAAATACTTCTGGAGATGGAATATTTACACCATATCTCAAGGTCACAGTTTTTCTTTTGCAACACTTTCCCATCAACTATTCCAGATTTTTTTTTTTTTGGTTGATTTTCCTTTAACCTTTTTTTCTTAAAATATTCATTTCAGCACATGGCTCATTTCATAAGATTCCAACTTGAAAGTTTTATCAGTGACTTACAATGAGCCAGAATTTTACCCTTTATTTAAGGTTACTTTTTTTGTGCATGTATATTTGCCACTTTCATGCTGGAAGCCAAAAATTTCTGTCAAGGCTTTTTTAAAAAGCTCTCCACGCTGTGGGGTTTATTTTCAAGGTTAGGAGATGATGATTCTAGGTAAGAACTGTTTACCATACCTATAGGAGAAAGTCCTGCTTTGGAGCTCATAATCATATACTTCTACAATACCCTGTGCAGCCTACAGGCTTCTTTATATGATATACATTTAAACGTTTAAGAGAATGAAAAGGTTAAATATGCCACAGTGTGTCATGTATGGTGCATATGTGCTGTACAGACACCCAGATTTCTCTTCTGGATGTGTCAGGGAAAACAAGAAGAGTTCCAAGGACATAATTTTATATCACATGGAGTCGGTGAATGCCAGAGATACACATATACTAGTTGTAATGCTGACATTCAAGCTGCTAAATTCATGTAGGCCAGGGCAGCACAATACACATCCACAGCATCACATCCATTAATGTGGAGGGGAGGCTGCTATCCCTTTACACCCAACGGAGCAGCTCTTATGTGTAAGAGCTGGTCTCGTGGCAGATTCAGAAGTTAATTCAGATGGAATGTGAATAATCAACCTTGAATGGATCAACACCTGCATGTGCTTGCCTCTCTCTCTCTCTCGCTCGCTCTCTCGCTCTCATGTGCAGGGTAGAACACTGGATTTCAGCCTCCATAGGGATTTTGCTGAAGAACAGCTAGCATGAGTTAGTTATCCAATACTAAACCTGACCTTTCTCAGTAGTCAAGACAAAGCCAATTTTCTGTAATTGTTCTTCCTTCTCCCTCCCACCAACACCTCCATTCTAACAAGAAAACCCTGCACTTCCTCCACGCAACACATGAAGCAGGCTGTATATACAGTCATGCTGACTATTATAAATAAAAGTTGCTGTAAATAATTTACCTGTAACATCTTTTTTAATAAACCAAAAATGGGGAAAAACACTCTAAATACATCCTTATTAGATTTATTATAATGGAATTACAACTAGACTAACTTCACTTTGGATTGAGTTTAATTCTTTGTCTCCCCTCTAAGCCACTTTACACAGTCACAGGCACAGTCACTGCTACTGTTTTTTTGACAGAATTTATTTTAGTGATCTAGTGTAGTCCTTTCATCTAAAGAGGAAAAAAAAAGCTGCACAGATAAAATACAAAAATCTACATATCTCATCCCTTCTAGATCACTGCAACAATAAAATAATGCTAGGCCAAAAAAAAAAAAAAAAAAAAGAAGAAAAAAAGAAAAAAAGAAAACAGTTATGTAACTTTAGTGCTTATTTTGATTTTCTGGGCCATGTAGTGACCTGAAGTAATCTTCATCTGGAAGGATTCCTCACTCTCCTGATGCATGTATACACACAAACGCACACACAGAATATCTTATAGTATACCGCATATCCTATTCTATACTTGGAAAAGTAGTACTGAACTACAAACTTGGCCTTCTGGATGAGTCCCCTGTCAGCACCACTAGAAAAATAGCTCTATTAAGAAAGTCTGGCATACATTGCTCACATCCAGGAAACTGCACAGACCCACTCTGCAGATCACCGCCAATATTAGGAACTTGCCCACTGCCTCACTACTAAGCAATGTTACTTCATTGACTATTTACAATTTTACAGTAAGAATGAGGAAAAAAAGCAGTATTATTATTTAAAGGAATGATTTTACTGCCCAAATCAAACAGGAAAATACTATGTATAGTTAAAAACATCTGTATTAGCTACACATCAAGCTCATTTGAGGAATCAAGACAGGAAATACCTCCTGAAAGGAGGTTTCATTAGCTCACTATATTGCTTTATTTTTGTCCAACTGTAATTGTCTATATTAAAAAAAAAAAAGTAAAAATTTGTTACTCTTTTTCCCTGTTGCCCAACAGATAGTAATTTTCTGATGGATTTAACATCTTAAAATCCTTCAGGAATGTGTGTGTATTAACCAGTTATTTGAGAAGTACTTGGTGGTTTGGGCTTTCCACACAGCAGGAAGTTTTCCAATTACAGAAATTGTATGCAGTTAACTAGTTGGCATACGGATCAGTTTCTCCTCTCAAAGCTCTGGTCTAGTGTATAACAGCAGCATATTAAAAAGTTTATGCATTTGATTAGAACAGCAATAAATGGAACTAATTAAGCTAGACAATTTTAGGTACATATTTAAGTACTTTGATTAATCAGGCACTACATATATATATATACACACACACATATGTATTTTAAAATTGGAAAATCTAAAGGAACATGGAAGAAGAAAGCAGAAACTACACAACAGTAGTTTATCCCAGATTCACTCTGATAAACATATTTTGACAGTGAATTAAAATAATGATGCATGTTCCAAAAATAATCACTCTTTGCTTTCTTTCTCTTCTTCTTCATTCTCTGCTGAAAGTTCCGAACAAATAGCCCTCACTTGAGTTTTATAGGTTTAAATGTTTCATACAATCAGTATACATGATATAAAAATGTTAAAAATTTGCATTATGGCAAACAACATTATGAAACAGTAATGAAATGAAAGCCCATAAAGGAAAACACACAATTTAGTGATGAGGGAAGGAGAAAGAACAGGGTACATTCCCTGATGTACCACGAGTTAATCTAGTTCCTCTACTTGCTGGGGGCACATCTCTCCTGATGGAGCCAAAGGGAATACTGGGTTGTCTTACAACTTTGCTGCTAAATCAAGTGAAGGGATGCCAAGAAACAAATTGTGAAGGAGGCAAATACAACATGATTTGATTTCTAAGATTAGGAATTAATTTCTAAGATTAGGAACTAGACCCACGTCTCAGCTTGCTTTGGACACGGTTGTTAAATGAGTTTTCATGGGTTTATATTCTAATCACTAAATGGAAAATTACAAGCTATTTATGAACTTTTAACAAATGCCTTTGCACTTTTACAAATAACCATGATCAATATCCAAGGCACATGCAAATTCAGCAGCTGCAGGCAATCAAGGCACCAATATGCCAGGAACAAACTTGTCTTATTGCACATGCAAATCCATAAAATAGAACTCAGCCACCCAAATGGGTATCCAGAGATTTGCACAGTCATACTAATCAAGACATACACAGATAAATACATCTGAAACTTATTCCCAAGCATTTGTACATCAGCAGTTGTAGAGTCACCAAACTGCAGGATCCAGGGTCTGCGGAAAGGACATGCCAGAACGAGAGAGCTTGGAAGGGACCTCTGAAGATGCTCTAGCCCAAGCTTGTTACACAGGCTTCTCAAGGGCATAGTCCTGCTGGAAGCTACAGGTTTGCCAGATACTTTAGACAGGCACTTCCCATATTTTCACCACTTAAAGCCCAGTACAGATTTCTGAATGTGCTTTTGGCAATAATTCTAGACTCTACACTCGAGATCCAAAACCCACCAAAACACACTGATGTACAGCTAAAAAACTGGAATTGCAAGCAATGACTGAGCAATACAGCTGCAACATTAACATGCTAAGAGTTTTTCTGAAACTACGATCATTAAACCAACTGAAGGATATACTGAATTAGAAGCTTGAGGAACAGTTGAACAAAGAAGAGATGAGTGAATTTACAGGAATCAGTGGCTATTCAGGTACTCAGAAAAGGTAGAAGTATATAACTGGAACTTCTAAGAAGATGCTAAGGAAAGAGGGGATTAGAGAGCAGGATAAGTACAAGAAAACCACTGAAGTGAACCTACCCCATGCTGTCCAAGGATCTCTGTTTTACTGGTTCACACAAAAATATATCAGTTAATTCTTCAGTTAAGGCTTTGAACAGTTGCTCTTTTCTAACCTTGTAAAGGAATATAGCAAGGAGCATCAGAAATTTATCTTAGGTATGTAGATCACACACCAGTCACACTGAAATCCGTTTAGAGTAAACATAAAAAGCATCTTCTATTTTTTAAAGGGTTTAAACAGATCTTAACAGATTATCAGATCTTGAATTTTCTCTTTCAATAGGAAAACTGTCTCATTCATTACTCTAGAAGAGAAGCTGGCATTGATACATAGCATACGGATTATTGAGTTTCTAGTCATTTATATATTATATGGCATTTATTTCTGTATGCAGAAACAAACATGATTGCAAGGAATGCTAATACACTTTACAACACCATTAGTTAGTTAATGTATTTTAATATGCCGTTAGAGAAAAGCGCACTGCTTACTGCCTCACCAATATCAATTTCTGGGGAATCTGAGCATTCTTAGCTGCAAATGGGTCTAGAGTTCACATTCAGCTGGAAGAGTTCACAGCTCAGAGTTCGATGCTATTCACATGCACGCCTGTGTTGAAGTGATGATAACTTAAAACAGCAGACACTCATCAGCATACACAACCTTATCATGTTTAGTCCATAGATAACTAGTGTATGCCTGTAAAGTCACATTTATTTAATAAATATAGATAATTACATTTAAGATACAAGTTCAAGACACAAAAAGATACAGCTAATTAATCCATTACAAATGAATGCATCACTGAAATTAAAACATTAAGAGTTTTAGGCAAAGCAATCAACCATCATGTTAGAATATCTGACTTACTACATGACTGAACCATAACCACAGAATAGATTATATGTCCTGAATGGGAATTATGAGCTCCTCCATTTTCACTATAAAACCAGACAAGGAGTCAAAATTAAGAAATTCTGTAATTATCTGAAAATAGAAGAATTACTCCTTTAAAAAAATAGATCCCCAACAAATTTCACATTAAAAATACTGCCTGAACCTTTGGTCAGAAAACTACAGAAGGTGTAGCATTCAAAAAAAGTGATTTAGAAATTACTTGATCTCCCAGAACAACAAAATTACTTAAGCTCATTGGCAGGTTTTATGTTACCAGGTTTTCTTATCGCTTGATTTCACCTGCACATACTGTGTTTTTCTTCTGAATAGCTACAAGTACTAGAAAAAAAAATTCACTTTAAATATTTACCTGGAATGAAACAACTTAAAAAATTAATAGCAGACTTGGCACAATGTTAGCCATTCATGCAGACAGTGTCCATCTAAATAGCATATCTAAAGAACCAGAAGACCCCAAATTCCATATACCTGGTGTCTCAAAGCTTCATCCAAAACTAAGTCTTCTGGAACTTCTGGAGTCCACACAGATGCAGTATAACGAGTAAGTAATAGTACTTTCTACTTCCTGTATCATCAACAGAATTGTTAAATATATCTGAATTACACAATATCTTACCATGATTTTCAAAGATCAAGTTACCACAACTACTTCAAAAATACATGGAGAATGAAATGGAAACAGCACATTAAAAATTGTGTAAATAAAGCTGGGGACAATCCACCAGCGAGGAGGAACACTGCTCAGCTTTCACATTCCAGGTAAAACTAGGATAAATATTTTCTTACATAAACTGAGCCCACTAGATATAATGCTCATGTCATACGAGGATGACACTTTCTAAAAAGACAAATTCAAACACCTGAAGTGGAAAAACCTTTCTCGTCTTTCAACTTTACTTCTAGTACGTAATTTTAAAAATATGGATAAAGAATTTACTAGTTAAAAACTGAAAACATAAGAAAGAAGCTTCATTTACATATTTTGGTGGATTCAGTCTATTTATGGTATAACACACTCCTGAAAGCATCAGAGGCTTCAGTAAAACAGAAAGATTGAATTACTTTTCCTTGACATTATCTCATCTCTACTTTCTTCTTAATAATAGAGACTCACCTGTAAAACAGTTAGGAGAAGCTTTTTGAAGCATTTTTGTAAAAATAAAACTTTGTTTTATAGTTCTACACATTGCAATACATCTCCAAGAAGATCAACGAGTTCTACAGGACAATTTTCCTGTTCTCCTGATGTAAGCTGTGATGATTACTGTTACTCCTACGAGAATTATTCAGAATCTGATATATAGAAGAACAACTTCTTTAGATGAAAAATCATGGATTTTGTTCAGAGCAACACTAACACAATGCTACATATTAATCTGACTGCAAAAGAATGAAAATTAGTAATTTCTATTACAGAATGTGTTCTATATGTGTTTTATGAACTGCACGTCAGAGTAGCAAGCAATGAAAATTTCCTCACACGCTGTAAGTTGTTTTAACCTATTCCTTATAAATTCCCTGGGTTGAACGAGATGTGCTGGCAACAGGGGATGATGGCTGATGCTACACCAAAGTCTGCTCAGGACACTTGCCTCAAACATGAGGAAAACAACATAAATCTGAAGAAAAAATATCAGTATCAATAGATTGTAGTTTCTCTTCCCAAAGGTTAAATAGTTCTCTTAACACAATCAGCAACATGAGACCATAGGTTAGTAGAGCCTTTGTCAGTGCTCCAAAATGTTGACTCCTCTAGGTATATTCCTAATTTGCTACTGACATAATTTCCTCTGCACTCACTTGTCCAGAAATAGACTAGCTAATAAGCAAACACATCAATAAATGCAAGTTTTGGTACGGCTGGTCTTTTTTTTGAAAATGCAAATAAAACTTAACACTAAGTGTCAACTTAAAAATCCACAGGTGCTTGGTAAAGTCAAGTCACACTGAATAACATCCATAAATAAAATAGTGTGCAAAACAAAACCAAAAAAAAAAAAAATGCAGTAATCAGAACTCAAATATCTGGTTAAAATGTCCTTGCAAATGTCAGTTATGTTTAAGTAAAATGCTAGTCACAGGAACAAATTGGGGAAAAGGGAATCTTCAAGGCAGCCTGAGAGCATACATTACAAACCATTACTTTTCTTCAAAAAAATAGATGCTGCATACTTTGACAGCTAAGTGACAACATATGAGCAAGATCTTGGCAACATCAAGTGTTGCTCTCACAAGTTGTTTCTCACAAGAAAAAAAAAAAGAAAAAAGAAAAACATCACTGAATCTTGTTTAAAATTAGGTCACTAGTATTTAATCTCTTCAATTCAAATGCTATAGCAGCTGGCAGTAGAATTCCCATTTCAGTGGAATACAACAGAAGGAAGGTTGGAAATTATGTGGAAAATACCACTAAAACTACTAATGACTGTGAATAACAACTTAACTTTTCTGAAAGATGGATAAAAAGAAATCTACATTGACCTTTAGTGATGAACATTAATTTCATCAAGTTTAAACAGATTTGTACAAGTTGCAAAACTATCTTCTTGTGAAAATTACACAGCAGTAGAAAGCGTGAGCAC
Source organism: Nothocercus julius (assembly GCA_013398735.1). NCBI lineage: Eukaryota > Metazoa > Chordata > Aves > Tinamiformes > Tinamidae > Nothocercus > Nothocercus julius. Next base: position 3,290,159 of record VZSV01000005.1, read on the forward strand.
TTACAGAGAGACACCAGCAGTTCAGGGCTATGCTTGTGTAGGTGATGAGGTTCATACACCAAGAAGTAGGAATATTTTAGTCTTAAGACTAAAAAACATGAGCTTTATGTCCACCAAACTAGAGGACATTCTTGCAAAAGAAAATATCTGCAGTTAGACATTTTTGTCATTTGTGATGCAGAGGGAATAAATGAGCTCAAGCAGGAAAGACTTAGATTCTGTATGATTATTTTCCTCTTTGAATAATATCTGTAACTGCTGCATTTTCAGTTGAAGAATGTAAGGAAAAGTTTTGATATCCAAGGCAATTGTTTCCACAATGGAAGTCACAAAGACTAGAGGGTTTAGTTTGAAGTACATGTTTCAGTGTCCTGGAACCTCAAAATGCCATTCTGGATGATGGTGCCTTTACCTTTCTTGGCAGTGGCATTTTCTACTATGCTACTCCATAACATCAATATAGAACTAACAAAACAAACAAACAAAGAAAATCAACCTATCTATGCCTGGCTGTCTATAATATGATATTCACTGTAACTGTAAGAAAAAACAAATTGCTATCCCATGTTCCACTCCTGAAATCTTTACCCCCTCCAAGATACATCTGCATAAATTAAAATCACGTAATCCAGTTATTAATGGAATGGTAGAGACTAGTATCCACCTTTTCAATACTCTTCATCCACCTAATCTGGCTGAAGAAAAGATGCAATCTTTTATCAGTGAGAGGAAAATAATCCATTTCCACATTTTTCCAGTAAAGGAAGAGTGGAATATGGAAAGTTTAGCAACAGTAATGATCCGTTTTAATATAGAGCTTATGAGAGTCCTAGCATCTTGGGCTGCCACCTGCATGAAGGCATAATCCAGGACCCCAAAGTACGTAATGCCGAGTTTTGTAACTTAGTTCATTTTTCTCCCTTGCTAGAAACAGCTGGCAGTGAGAAGGAACCAGTTGGGGTCAGATGCTCCAGACAACACATTTCTGCTTTTCTCCTCAGGAGATACTTACTATGCCAGAATTCAAGACCATTTGCTTCTATTGGCAATTCTTAAAACAGTTTAAAATGAAATATTAATTTAGTAAACGAATGAAAACCCAAATTATAGCAGAACTAGGCCACGAGCTTCCAATGCAAAAACAACACTAGTGAGTGCTGCCAAAAAAGAGAGAAGCATAAAGAGAAAGTTATGGGGAGAAAACAAACTACATCCAGTCACTCATACGGCTGCAGAGTTCAGGCTTTTCTGCAGGCTGAAAGGTAGAGCCGTACATATACACATCGATAGTTACCCTGGTAGGATTCAGCACAGGGCTTATCTAGTCATTCACAACCCAAGTTGAGGAGTTTTACCTCACTGTGGTCAGAATCACACCAACTCCTTTGTCTTTTGTAGGTGCTGACAGGAATTTTCAAGTTTCTTGCTGTTCTCCAAATCGCACACAATAGAAAAATCTTGCTAGTTTGTGTTAGATTCCCATGATTCAGACAGTAACTACAACTGAAAATTCTCTGGAGTCTCTGTTTTGAGTCATGCAGCTCTTAGGCAACTATTTACACATTTTTAGGGTCAATCTACTATCCTTACACAGTATATAATAACAAAATTCATGGAACAACATCATTCTCCTAATGTCTTTGATATAAATATTTTTCTACCTATGTGTGATATAAAGAGCCACTGAATAAAAAAGCAAATGTAATTCAACTTAATTACTTCAAAACACTCTCCAGAAGAGAAAATAAGAGCCAATGGAAGCACTAAAGTCATTTGACAAGAGCATGTGTAAATTCTGAAGAGCACTCAATGAAGTCAATGAAGTTCTAAGGCTACTGAGATCACTCGACCATACATGGACCTTGGCAGAGACCGGGCATTTCTCTCCTTCAGCCCACTATGCTGCTATAGGTTCAAACACAGAAACTGGAATTCCAGCAGACAAATGGTGGAGTAAAAAAAAATGCAGGAAATTGAATGGTGACACACACTTTCAGCCTGCAAATCTGTAGTAAAGGTGGGTCTAGGACAACAATCTCCCAGATCCCTAACAAGCACACTGGCTATGATGTACTGCTTCCACTGTCTCAGCTACTTAAGAAAGAGAATTTTGCAAATGACTGTCCTCTGGGTGCTGCACAAAGGGAGTAGTGCCTACCAGTTTACCCCTTCAGGCATCAGAAAATCAAGGAAATTTCATTTAATAAATGTGTATTTGTAGGGAAGAATGCTGAAAAAATGACAGAGCTAAGAACTCTCAAATTTAGAAATGCAAAATAGGTGCTATCTTGCATTATTCATTACTAAGTAGCAAGAGCAATTTGAGGGATTATTTCTGTGTAACATCATGTTTGCCATGGCAATGAATTGTTCTTTTCTCCTCTGTCTCGAACTTGCTTACAAGTTAATGTTTCCTACTTTTTAGCATCTCCTTTTGTTCAAGTTCATTCTTTCCCACTTAATATTGGTTTTGTGCCTGCCATTGTTGCAGATTTTATTGTTAATAATAAATAAACACTCTAAGCAGCAGTGAATTCTATTCAATGATGCAGGACGATTGTGAAGATGTATATTATTGACTTTATTCTTTACTGTTTTGTATAGTATCGTTCATGCAGCTTTGTTTCATTAAATCTTCAGGTTTCCACAACTGATTCTATTTATACTGTACTGAACATTTCTGCATTATTTCACTTTTTTCTGTTCAATTTTTTTTAAAAAAATATATATTTTAGATGAAAAGTAAGTCTACTGATGCTTGCTTAGCTTCAGATTTGATCCTCATGGTGGACTGCAAAGAGTTTCATACAGATTGGGCATTTGTACAGGCCTATGTCTTTGTGGGTTCTGCAGAGGCAATTAAATGAGTTTACACTGCACTAAGAAGGAGTTAGAGAGTTTCCTTATAGAGCAATTAAGTTTTGGAAATCTCATGGGGAGCTTAGCTATCTTTTAGATGCCCATTCTACTATCTAATTTGGTTGGGATCAGGGAGTAGGTTCAAAATGAAAGCAGTAAGTGGAGGAGTAAGACAGACATGCCTAAAAATATCACTACTAATATTCTGAAGTTCTCAGTTTTCCCCCAGATTCAATTTATCCCCCACATCTGAGTAAAGATCATATATGCATAGGAACAATCATGTTGTAATGAGGCCAATTATTGTTAATAGCTCTGCTTGTACTCATGGTGACTTGAAGCAAACTGTGGCAGAAGAGTGCAAGCTAGTTGAAGCTGCATCGTAATATTGAAACTAAAGACTTCTTGGCATTTTTCTAATTACAAGTTTGATCCAGCTTTCCATTAAAGGCAAGATAACTAGCTTTTGTAGAAAAAAATAATTGAAAACAGCTTTTATCCTTCATTTTTAACTTGTAAACAAGACATTTATAAAAATAGCCTTTTTAACAAGTAAATTTTGTTAAACATTGCAAGTAAGCTTTGCCTCGAACTGTCAATAGATTACTATTTTATTAGTAACATTTTATAAGAGGTAGAGGGTTTTTTTTTTCACCTTGATATATTTTTGGAAAAAAAAAAAAAAAAAAAAAAAAAAACACTCTTAGTGCCTCTTCTATTTATGACTCACTCCCTAACAATACAACTGACTCATACTGTCAAATTACAAGCTATTACTTTAGAAAGTGATTTTTCTCTTTCCTTTCGTGTAAAATATGGCAATTTTCAGTATTTTATTACTAAGGGCAGTTTCATATTACTTAACAGGTTCTCCAGATTCAATTTTCTAAGTAAATTATTTGCCATGAAAGACAAAAGCATCTCCTACTTCTTGGTTTTTTTTTTTTTTTTTTTATAAATGAATACATTTGATACAGAAGAATTATTCAAAACTAGTTCCAAAATGTCAGAGGCTGTTTAGCAGTAAATTGTTTTTCAGCCTTTGGATTTTACTTAGACAATTCTGCACTTCTTTATTTTTTGCTTTACTTATTCATGGTAAGCTATTAACATACATCAGCCCAAAAATAATTACACTATGGATACTCTTGTTTCAACCAAAGCAACAAATTCTCTGTTTGCATAAATATCTGGTCTGTCTTCCCAGTAAAGTTAGGTCTTTCTTACACATACAAAATGTGAAAGGACATTCCCAAGTGGGAATTAGCTTCCAAAACTGGGAAATGAGTATTTCTTAGGTCAGAGAATACTAACAAGTTTCTCATTTCCTGAGAGCTTAGTCAGTCCTTCTGGCCTTCATTTTTCCTCATTATGAGTACAAGACAACATTTACTCCAGAAAATGATGTAAATAATTTCTGCATTACCTTACATATCGTAGTCTCACCTTGCTGTGGATATGCCTAATATTCTCAGAAGTCTTACAAGTTTGACCAACTTGCTTTCACATGAAGAAGCTGCTGCATTCTCACTATGTTCTCTGATTACTAGCTCGGATGAGGCCTAGTCCTGTCTGGTTAGTAACCACTTAAATTCCATGTCGGGATCATGCAGTAGAAGAAACAGGACTTTTCAGCTCCTCTCCCTTTATGCCTACACATAGCAGATCACTCTGGATGATATCCTCGCTATCTCATCTGCTACTAGAGGGGTTTAAGTTAACAGCATCAATGATGATAAGATACAGAAAATACCTTCCTAAGGGCTCCCTAGTGCTACAGATCAGCTTTGAGGACTAAGATGAATTTCTGTTTTCTGTTTCTAGAAAATTCACACTCTGTACACTTCTCTCACAAATGAGCAATCATTCCCTATGGCAGCATATCTCTCCTGATGTAATTTTCAAGTCAGCATCTTCTTCATTCTCTGATCTTCTGAAATGCCATCTGGACACCAATCAGGGGCTCTAGGCTAAATAAGTAATTCCTTGGCTTGGATATTTCCCTTAATAAGATGCTTGTTCTGTAATTGCTGCAGTCCAGACCTCATCACTGAACTCTGCGTTCAGGTAACGTGCTGTCTTTTCTCACATGTTTTCCAAAAGCAACATATAGAGAAAGATACTTCCTGCTGCAGCCACCATAATCCTTGCTTTGAAAGACTTTTCTTCTCTAAATCCACCAGACTTACAGCTCTGATCTGTTCTTACGTTCAGTAGACAATAGAGGCAATTCCTCTGCTTGGCTGTTCATTGCATTTGCTTTTAACATGCTCTAATCTTTATTAGCTTTTTCTCCTTCTTAGGTCAAAATGCAGTCTTTATGGAAATATAAATAGCCATCTTAGAATTCAAGCAGAAAGGCTATTTTTCCCTCTAAATATTACTTCATTTTCTAAATTCTATTTTTGCTGCTTTCAATCCATTTATTTCCTTTATTTTTTCTGCCGCTTTCCTTGGAAAATCCAAAGCATTGCAGAACATCAGTGTTAAAAGTCAGAGCGCTGCCCACAATCCTATTCCAGAGTTGGAAATTCCAGGTCAGGTTTCAGAATAGACTCAATCTGATGCCACTCTAGCAAGAGCTAAACACCTGCAAACTGCCAGAGCATATGAGCTCAATACTTACACTCTGATGAGGTCTGTTTCTCTTCCTATGTGAAAGATACTGCAGGAGAAACACCTCTTGAAACATCCCAGGCCTCTGCTTACGATAATATCTAGATATCTGGTGCATGTGATGTAGCACTTACCAGGAGTCTTTCCAGGAAAAGACAACTTGTAAGAGGAACTTGGTATCTCTCTCATTTGATACAGAAGTGCGTCATTAAAGTCCTCTCACGCAGCAATATGTACAGGTATCAAGTAACTACCAGAACATCTAGATTGATGCAGTTTATACGTAGAAATAATAAAGCTACATAACATCATGAGGCTCAATATTTTTTTCCACTGTCTACATTGGAAGATAGTAGTCTTTCCTGAACAGCAACAAAAATATCTTAAGTTGTAGAGTTCTAACACAAAATATACCTGCTTTGGAATGCAACCTTTAATCTAAGTTATTATTCATATTGCCTCACACTTGATCAGCAAGAAACCACTCACTCACAAAAAGCAAAAGAAAATAAAACATCACAGCAGTGACACAATGACCTATCTGTAACCACAGATATGTCTATAACCTGTAACCAGCTTGAAAATACACTTATTTATGCTAAATGCAAAACCCAGAGAAAACAGTCTTTGGGACTGAGCAGAATAAAAATAGCACTTCAAAATGACACGGCAGCTAAGAAGAGCCGGAGAGAATTCAGAAAAATGGATGACTGAGTGAATTATAAACGTGTACACAATGTCTGCTAAATGGAAAACAGCAACTGCGTCTTGCAAGCTATTTAGCAATTATGGCAAAACAGACAGACCCCAAAGCACTGAAATAAAGGCAGCTTAATACACTAAACAGAGAAACAAGATATTGTGCCAAATTGTGAAGACATTATAAATTGCAGAAAATGGTTTATTAATACAAGAAGCTCTGGAGCAGGCCACCTGCAGTGTTAAACACAGTACCTGTGATAAATATAGCTTTGAATATAGAAAGGACAAGCGGCATGGGAGAAAATATGGAAAATGGTTCTCTGCTTACTGATGGTGGAAACTCAGAATTCACAGCTCAAAAAATGATGACAAATATGAAAGAAGAAAAATTAGCAAAATTACTACCTGATTCTTATATTTTTCAAGCTTCCAGAGAAGAAGTTGAAAAAATTTATGTCTGAATCCAGTGCCTAACTTGCACACAAAAGTATTCCCACCAAAGTCAGAGCTGAAAAGTAACACTAGTTTCATTCAAACTAAAAATAAAGCTACACACACACACACACACACACACACACACAGAAAGTATGAATAAAATATCTAGCTACTCTACCAGAGGAAAATATTTAAAGAAGAGAAACTAACTTGAAAGCAGATACCTTTGCTGTTGACCAAAGGTTACACCCAGCGCTCCTCCATGTGCTCTTTCCCTACCAGGATGTCTCACTGCAGTTATAGTGAAACTGTGAGAAGCAGTAATGTAAGTGCAGGCAGCATGTCACAAAAAAGGCCAAGAAAGACGCTGGTGACCATGCAAGATTCAAAGTCTATCTTGCATAGTAGCTGTACAGATGAACACTGTGGGCTGAGGATCTCTGGAGCCACCCTGCAAGGAAAGTACAGGTATTTACAAAAAAACAAGGAAAGATGCTCTGCTATTTACCTCTTTCTACTTCTCTAAAAGTGAGCTCCGGCAGTACAAGCCACAGACTAGTAGTAGCATGCAAATTTAAGCCTGTATATAGGGGGCAGTGGTTTACTAGCAGTTACATTATATATAAATAATAATTCATTCACTCAGAGATGTTCTTTGCTAATACACTATCAATGTACATTTGCGTAGCCTGTGCGGTTAGTGTTACAAGCAAGGATCAAGCTTGCAACCTGGCTGTTGCATTTGTGGTGTAGAATGGACCCGTGCTCCTAACTCATCAAAATGATACAAGGCAAGACTTAGTCCTCAAGATTTAACAAAGCACCAAAAAAAAAAAAAAAAAAAAAAAAAAAAAAAAAGCTCATTAGAAAGCAATGGTATGTCATCCATTTCTGACGTACATACGTTTACAGTAACAGCAGACTACTGCACCCTGGTTCTGTATACAGGCCTAGAAGTGATTCCTAAGAGAAAGCAGCAAGATTATCTCCATTAGAGACCCACTGCCAGAGAGGCAGGTAGAGCAAAATGCCTGGACTACCCAGACTAGACACTGAAATTCAATATAAAACAAAAACAAAACAAACAAAAATACCCAACCACACAGCAGGTGTGATGCTGGGGCAGCCCTTTCCTTATGCACTGTGTAATAACCCTCCTATTAAAGCAAGGACACTTAACCAAGTTTTTTTTTCCCTCTATCTATCCATGTTTTTTTTTTTTTTTTTATGGGGAGAGGGAGGGAAATAATGATTACGCTGTGTTGGGGTTGTTATATTAGTGAGCATGTTGAAGTATAATATTAGCCTAATCAGGCTAATCCAATTAAATGATTCTTTACAGTCTGCCCATTAAATCACTGTTGATGGACAGCAGTTTCCTGCACGCAATGAGATAACCTACAGCAGAAAGCAGCTCTTTATCACCTACTCATTTGAGTCACATCTGTGCCTCGTCTTGCTGCAGCACTTTGCAGGTGTGAACACACACATGCACCCTAGTATTAGGGACTGCATCAAGAAAATTCCACTAACAAACTTTTTTTCCCACTCTAATTCACAAGAGCTGTAATAATAAACCACATCGCACAGACTAAAACTCATCACATTTTGAGGACTGGATGCTTATTGTTGTAAGTAAATACCCTCCATTTAATTATGTTCTGATCACAGCATCTAAGAGAGCAATCTAAGCCACTTCTCTAAAGAGCAGGAGACTGAAATAGATCCCCATTCAGCAGTCCTGCCTCAGAGCGGCATGGGAGAACTGAGCCTAACTTTAATCAGCACAGAAAGACAATTCAAGAAATGCAATCCTACCATAATAATTCTAATGCATCATGTTGATATATTTCATAATGATATTCATTAAAAAAAAAAACTTTACAAAGGCTTACAAGCACAGAACATCTGCCAAACACGCATTATAAACACTACCCGTTTTGTTAGAGTGGCATTTCCTTCCCCTTCGGCAACGTGCCCCTGCAATGCAGCCGTCCCACCTCGGTCAGGACTTCGTGCTAAGCCCCTTCGAAGGGGAACGTGCTCCCCGCTTTGAGGGGGATGTTTGCTCATGCTCCCCTGAGCGCGGTCGTAGCTTTCAGGGGATGTTTTGCCCTCTCATGCAAACGGTTAAACGGGGCGGCAGGGCGGGTCGCGGCCCCTAGCGCCGCCGCGGGTGGCGGCCACGC
>VZSV01000005.1:3302923-3349825 GCA_013398735.1 Nothocercus julius
AGATTCTAACTATGAAGATTTTGCAAGTTATCCTATTAGTTAAAGAATTGATTAAATTTTCTGACTGGGGCAAATATATTGCATTTCAGCAAATAACATCCAAGTCAGATTTGCTTTACATCCCCTGGAATGTCAGGCACATATTTTCACAAACAAGATATCAGCTCACCAATATTTTAAACGCATATCTGCATAACAGGAATAGTATTTTAAATAATGACTGCAACGTGATGCAGTCTTGCAGTGAACAGTTATTTTTTGCAAACTCCTTTCAGGAAAGCTTGATTATGTTGCTGCTCCCTTGCGAGCAGGTAAAACTGGAAGTAATTATGATGCCAAATGATAGAGATAAAACATGGCTCCAAGATCAAAAATCAGCCAAAGAACAAACTATTCCCTGAGCAACACAACCAAGTCTTCTGCAGGCTCACGTCCTTTGCTGCCAAACATTTCCACTAACATAGGCACTTGCAGGAGCCCCGGTTCCCACCATGTCACGGTGCGATGGCAGTGCAAGAGCATCTGCACGTGCTGCAGCTGGACCCATGTCCATGAACCGCACAGCCTGGCGGATACTGCTAAGTACATGTTATTAGCACTAAGCTCTGCTTTTCTTCCCTTCAGTAGGAGGACAATTGTGGATAATTCTCCTGTGTTCATCTGCTCATTTTCATGAATTCTCACACTTCTATTACACTAGCCATTTCCAATGTATATGAAACTGGCTAATACTGTCCAAAAATATCAGTGATTGAGGGGTCAGTAGACGATAGACAGGAAAATAAGTGAATCATGGCCTAGGCCTCATCACCTAGGAACCTAGGCTAACATTTTCTAGGAACTGGTGCAGTGCTTGTTGTAATTTAATTCAGTATATAGGCTTTCTGTTGTGATACCTCCTGACTTTTAATCCAAATGCAGTATCTAGACTAGCCAATTAATTTCATTTATAACCATATAACAGCTGCTTACTGTTATGGCTGTGTTGAGGAGTTGTCCTTGGGGTAAATGCTGGATAAGTTTGTTCTTCTTTTGTTGAGAAAGCTGCATGATAAGCTGCAAGACAATCAAAAACAAACAAACAAAACCCCAGGCATTAAGCATGGAATTGCTCCTTTATTTCTCAAAGCTAACATGGTAAAGAAGTTGCATGGAAGAGCGAAAAAAAAAAAAAGAAAGAAAAAAAATATATAAAACTGCAATCTTTCATTCTCTTACCTATGATCATAACAGCTGTCCCTCCTAATACTGCAAAAAGTGTAAAGAACATTACTTGATAGGAATCAGGAAAGTGCTGGAATAAACCGGATCCATCTGTAGAACCAATTAAGAACAGAGCACATTGTGATAAAAGAGCATCTTATCTCTCTACTCGGTTTTAGTAGTTCTTAGTTCTTTCCCTACTTTTGCCTATTTTAGGTCAAGATTTTATTTATACTAAATACATTTAATCAGCTTCAGTAATGACTTAGATTTTAATGACTATTTCCAATGCAGTCTTCAAAATTTGCCTACAACAACTCAAGGCATTGATACACAGTTTTCTTTATGCTCTCAGCCCTGATCTGCTAATTGCTTTTCAAAATAAAAGGGTAACTTTAAGAGCAAATGAAAACAAAACAAAACAAAAAAAACCACAACAACCCACACTATTACAGGACACTCCAGCACCGGGATATTCATGCTTTAGCAGAGCATTTGGGCTGACCCAAGAGGGAAATATGTTCAGCTTTAGTCATAATGAGCAATTGCATTCAAGTCTCCTATTCACCGTGAGCAGCTTAAATGTCAATGACAACATTAGTTGCCAGCTCAGATTTAAATGCACCAAATTTTATGACCACATGAACATTAATGAAAATTAAAAGTTTATTTTGGCATCCAAGGTCTAGAGATAAACTTACGTCTCACTTGTGCACTGGTTCTGTCAGTCAAGTAAATCACTGTCACTGGGATAGTGATAGATTGGTCAGTCATTGAACTAGAGATGGTTAGAGCAGTTGATAAGGATCCCTGGCTGGAAACTCTGGGATCAGACAGACTAACAGTGTAGACCACGTAACTAGGTAGTCCATAGGATTTCTCCTTCTTAAATGCCTTCACCACTGGTGACCCACATTTCACCTGCCAAGGAAAGAACAATCCACAACTGCCTGAAATAAACTTACGGATGAATGTTTGAAATAAACTGCTTGAAATAAACAAATGGATGAATGAATAAATAAAACACAGCATATCTTCATCTCCAGATCATACTTCAGAATTATGTTATTACACAGAAATATAGTGTAATTCATCCCTCAGCAGAAACTGGCTTGGGTTGTAACTTCACACTGACACTACTAGCCCTTCACTTCCATTTACTGTTAAGACCCCTAATAACTGGTATTTCTGTGGATGTGGGAAACCCCCAACACAGGCAGAATCCCAGCACCCCTTGCTGGGCTTTGCAAACCCTGGGCAGTGTCAAACAAGCAAGTGGGCAAGTGCCCTCGGCCATAGGGAACAGGCAGCCTCATCCCTGCCCTGGATCCTACCCCCAGGGATCGATCTGCTGCAGGCAGAGCCCAACTTCTACTACCCTCACACAACAGTGAAAACTTAGGAGCAAAACACCTGCAATGAGTATCTCTGAATCCTCTTGGGATCAATCCCGAGCTGGTAAAGGCAGCAAAAAGTTCCTTTTGTTAGAAAACTGCATGCATGGTTTCAGAATGCTTTCAACCGCGTTTTGATACATTTCAGTAGCACACTCACCTCTAGGGTATCCAGAATTTCAGTGGCACCAAATATTTTCACATCAGAGCTTGTGTAATGGTTACTTAATAGCATTTCTGTTTGGTCAGCATAAAACCCTGGATTGAACGGCACCTCGGCACTGATCTGCTCTCCAGAGAAACGGCTGCCTTGGACTGAAGCCGCAACTCTGAGTGTAGTTTTCCTCGTGCTGAGATGCTTCAGCTGCCTATCAGTCAGCCTGTGCATTGTAATGGAACAGGTGTAATGTCCTAGAAAAACAAAAGCAGTTTCACTGCTAATTGCTTATCTTGATTCTTTTCTCTCCATGTGGCAGAGATCTGTATGAGACCTTTAGAGACCAGCTAAAGAAGAAAGCTGAATTCAGCAACATCAGGAGTAGGCGATTGAATGGGACAGTCTACTTAATCCAGGCATCACAATGCCAGTAGTAAATAGAAAGAAGATATTTTGCTCCAGACTGAATCTCATGATAAAAAAAAAGAAAAAGTCTTCAGTCCCTGTGAGATTTCATTTTAACATGCCAGCAAGACTCAAATTCACTTTGAATATATTATACATGCAAATATTTATATAAAGTTTTGTTGAAAAATAAATCTAACATCACACATCACATTCTCTTCATCTAATATTAGAATTCTATTGTTCAGTGAACATAATTCTGTGGCAACATGAATAACTATTTATCATAACCTCATTCAAGGTTAGATATTCACCATGTTTCCAATTTATGACATGTATTTGTCTATTATTAGTGATAAATATAATAAAATATTCCCACAGTATGAAGGATATAAAACGTAAGTAAGAAGTAAAATTTGCCAGATAAATGTTTCCTTGTATTTTCTTTCCTTTTCTGAGCAATAAAGGCACTCACTACTATGCAAAGTATAACAGTATATTACACAAAGGCAACACAGACTAACCTAAAAGATAATTAAAAACTTGTCTTTTGATACCAACTGTGGTGTTACAGTTATGAAACAATGGTATGTTTTAGACAACTTGCACAATTTTATTTTAATTCACAAACTGTTTGGTATTTTTCCCTCCTTTTAAGCCCCAGTTCATAATGTTTAGAGAGTAAAAGAATTCTAGCAATTGTAAAAAAAAGTGTAGCACTCAAGTTGTAGGGCAAAGGTTGATAGCATGATAAATTCTAGAAGTGTTTAAATCCCAGAATGCAAATACAAAGAATTCAAAATATATTATTTTCCCAAGATTTTTCACATTTAACCCATTTAACTCATTTTAATCATTGCGGTTAGACGGTTAGATATCACACAATAACAACTAGGAGCAGAGCTATCAAAAGGCTGATATTAAACACAAAGAGTATTTAACTCAGGAAGATAATTTGGTGAGATTTGTCTTTGGTACCCAGAAATTAGAAGTTCACGATTGCCTCTCTGATCCCTTATGTTATGCTCTACTGCATATCTGTATATGGGAAAGGCATTCTTGCCTAAGAAAGCACCTAAAAGAGCTAATGGCCATCGACTGCAGCAAAGGTTGGAATATTTGTCTCCAGCTGCTGCACACGAGTACTCAGAAGTAGGATGGGTTTTGTTCCACAGTTCAGCAGATACAGGACTAATATTCTCTCCTAAGCTAATCCATTACAAGGCAATGGATTTCTGCACAGCCTGGCTGGGGCAAAGCATGGCAGCTGCCAGCTCTGTCCAGTGGGCCAGCCTGGGACACCACACTGATTCTGCATCACCACCTCTGCCTCCAGGTTGCCAACCTACAAATACAGATGCAGCAAATTGCAAAACTAAGACCTAACTTTGGATTCACTAATTGAAAACTTGATCTAAGCTTGAGGTTCTCCTCCACTAAAATAGTGCTTCCACAGCATTGTATAAGACATACACTTTCAAAATAACAATTGAGAGTCAGGAAGAAGATATGCAATAGGCTGCCACCAACTTCAGAATTTCATTAAATACAAACAAACAAAAAATGTCTTTTTGCCAAATAAAGAAAGTTTAAATTAAAACAGAAGAAATCACATTAGTAGTTCACTAAAGCTGGAGAACTTGCATAGCCAAGACTGTCAGATTTTCTGCTAAAACCCCTGTATGGTCAAAAGGCATTTGGACTAAACCGCAGCAGAATTCAAAGCATCAGCTTTCAGTGCTGCATCTTCTCTCCTTACCTGAAATTGCATCAAATCCAGGTTCTGCTATGAAAATATCACGTGCTGGGAAATCAAACACATCCCTGTCAAAGTTTAGGTGGCAGCTGATAATGGACTCTGGCTGTAATTCAGCAATGGCTTCAATTTGAGCAGGCAAGCATTCCCCTATGGGGAAGGGGATGGGGGGGGGGGGGGGAAGGGGGGAAAAAAAAAAAAAAAAAAAAAAAAAAAAAAAAAAAAAAAAAAAAAAAAAAAGAGAAATGATTTATGAAGCTCCTCAGTAAAAAGAACACTATGGTATACTATATTATACTATGCCTACTATACTATTTATGGTATACTACTATACCATAAATAATAAACATGAAGCTGATAACTAAAAGGCACTGTGATTTGTTTATTAAAGGACAAAACGGGACATTTTATCTTTCTATTAAATGATTCCAAATGATATTTTTTGTGTGAAAGACTTGAGGATAACTAGTTTAAATACATTTAATGGAAAATACATCAACAAGATGTGTTCACACACACACGTGATAATGATCACAATCAGTTGATTGCCTAGTAGCTGTTTTCTGATGTTAAAAAAGAGACTTCCATTATCTGCTGATTTTATTAATTGTGACTCATAATAATATCCCAATACACTCCCCAAAATCTGTAGTATGGCCCCTGATTCTTCCTAGAACTCCTAGGGCTCTGGATAGGCACTAGAGATGAATGGAAATCTTGCACCTTGCTACATCAGCTTCACAGAAGCTTGAAAGCAAAAATCTCTGTGCTAAGCATGAATAGAGAAATATGCAACAAACAACGAGCATACAGACTTTTTCATCATACCTTTCAAATTTTTACTTCTTTCCCCAACTGAAACTATTACTTTGGAGGCTGCAACTCCTTGCAAGCTTGTTTGCACTCCACTTACATGCATTGCTGTGGTCCTCTGAGGTACATTGATCAGGATCTTGGAGAGAAGAGAAAAGGACAAAGAATATTGTTATCAATATCTGCTTAAACAAATTAAGGCCTGCTTAAACAAATTAAAGCAAAGGCAGATTGTATTGATTCATATGTAGATCCTTCTATGCATAAGAGATCAGAAGACCCCAAGCTTTTGTACTGCTCTTTATAAGAAATCCTACATCTCTCCAATTTTACAAATTACCTTTCAAAGCAATTTAAGCTAATAAAACATTATTTCTATTTCTACCCAATACACATAAATCAGTCTTTTTAATAGGCATAGATCTCTACATCTAAATTTGATTTTAAAGAAGTCTAGTGCTTATGTTTACTGATACAGTGACTTCTGTGTCAACAGTGTTACTGCACTGTAGATAAACAAAGCAATCCAAGGTGATGCACAGTGCATACAGCACAGCACTTCAGAAGTGCTGCTGGCACATCCTACCAACATATCCTGTTGGCATATCCTGCTGAATTTCATTCACAAAAATAGCTTTTAGTAAAACTGTTTAGCATCTGGAAACACCTCAGACAAGAAAAGGAATTAACTGTCTGATATAAACACAATAAAGGCTAAAAATACAAACTATTAAGCTAAATTATCCTCTGTAACACAGATAATACAAACAATAAACATAATGCATTTGGACACATCAAATACTTTCCATTGCTTAAACATATTTGTACATTTCTTTTTCCTTTAAAAAACACAGTTTCTAAATGTTTAGAACTAAAAAACATAGAATATTATTTTTTGTTGCAAGTCTATCTGAAGCAAGCAGACACTTTTAACTATTCTAGCAGGAGCTGACAGTGCCTCACCTCTCTGTATGTCTTAAGCAGGCCAGGAATCTCATAGTAAACAGTGACTATACCAGAATCCCTCGCCACGGCTGCGCCGCTCTTGGAGTCGATTTGGAGAAGGCTGCTCAGCGAGGAGCTCCACATTCCTGGCAGGCCTGTGAAGACACCCATGGTTTGCACGTAGCAGAACAGGTTTACGACAACCGAGGCACTTCATTCGCACACCGGTGCTCTGTGCTCGAACCCATCGTGTGATCAGCGTGGGTTTAAACACACTGCAAAAAAGCCACAGCTCTCCGTTGACAGAACGCTGGCTGGTCCAAACCCAAATTTACCTGCAGTTTTACGCAAAATAAATAAATAAGCAAAGTAATGCTAAGCATTAAAAGCGGGGAGTGAAGCTAGGCCTTCCTGGCTGTTTCATTGCATTATTCCCATGAAAACAAGCCTTTCAAACTAGAAGAATGGCAATATCTGAAGTCTGACACTCATGGCTTTAATATAAGCAACATATTGCAGGTACAATTAAAATTAGAGGAGTTGATCAAAACTATTTTTATCATTAACAAGAACAGTGACATTTGATTCTGAATAAACATCATAAATTATGCATTTGGTTTTCTTGAGAATGAGAGAGTCAGCACTGAAGGGAACTTATACAGCTGCATAAACACAGGCACTGAAGTGCTTCTTACCTTCCTGATTTGTAAGCAAAGTGCTCAAACACAGGACATCGCCCACCACCACATCTGCGAGCTCTGGAAAGATGGCATGTTGCACGGGCAGCGGGATGTAGTCTGCAATTCCGCTTTGCTCTGCATCCCAAACCTTCAGCAAGGTCAAGCCCACGTTTGCAGTTCGGATTATGAAAGTGTTGTTTGTGGCTCCTTTCCCAATCTGCACAAAGTCATCTCTACAGATGAAAAGAAAAGCTTTTTTATTATTCCAGATTTCTAATGTCTTCATCTCTACTGTATACAGTAGGTACAAACTCTGTTTTTATATCTGTTTGATTCTTGGGTTTTAGGGATAGTTATCTTCTAATGACAACTGACAGAAACAAAGAAAATATAAAAGTGATTAGCTGTCATTGAGGCTAATTTTATTTCTCACATAATTTTGAACTCTGTATTTCCTCAGCATAACCTTGTATTAGACCTATTTTCTAATTTTAATTATTTTAGAAATTTAAAATGAGGTTACGTCTCTTCTTTCTCTTTTTCTCATGGAGTTAGAAAGCAAAGAAATTAAGACATCAATATGGATTTTTTCAGTCAAAACTTCACAATGCTAAGTCATGTGTATTAGCACATTCAGAAATTGAGCATCCTCAGACACTCACACACAGAGCATGGAAGCACAGCCAGCACTGGGACTGCCAAGGTGGTATCGAAGGCAGTTCCACACAAAGACCCTAGCGAGGGTCTTGACAGCATCAGAGCTGGATCACCACAGCACCGCACCTGGGGCTGAGGAGCTTTGCTTCTCTCTAGGCTATGATCAGCACATGCTGATGCAGCTCTGCTGTCCCTGGCTGTGAACACAGGTCAGAGTTCTCTCAAGGGCCATATAGCTCAAGGCTATAGAGATGCCTGTCAATCACTTAGGCAGAAGAAAGATGGAAAACATTAAAGGAAACGAAAGAGGTTGGGTGTAATCATGACCACTGATGTGTAACTACCAGCTGTTCTGTAGAAAACAGACTCTACTAACAAGTGGAGTTAATGGGTGCTTACAAATGACCATAAAGGATTGTTTTATAATATTGATTATTCCTCAAGGTAAAGCCCAAAAGGCCTTGCGAGGCCTGGCTCTGTTGTGCAAAGGTCCAGAAATTTCTTTGTCTTGCATAAGACTGGTTAAGTAGATCAGTGTAACAAAGCACTGGCAGAAATGAAGAAAATGTTTTTGTCCCAGTTGTTTACATTGGCCACTGATAAGTGCTAACTGATGTTTCAGAATTATTTAAAGCCAAAAGGTACTCCAGCAGACCCCACTAAGGATCATGCTTATCTAGACCTATCTTCCTTTTGCTGGAACATATCAGAACTCTTCTTTCTGCCACAGTGCCTCTGAAGACTTCAGAGCTGAAACTCTCTGTTTATTAATCCCAGTCCAGGCTTTTTATCTTCCACTGCCATCTCCTTTTGTGGTGCTTCTGTACTGAATGCCCATGGTAGATACCTACCTGTTTGTTGCGAAGTTGAGCACAGAATTATACGAGTGAAAGGTATCTCCAGAGTTGTCATGAAAATGGACTGTAAAGGTCAGTGTCACACCCAGTGGAAGAGCCAACAGGGCCTCCTTGTTCTGTGTGTACAGAATAGGACTCATGGAGATCCTTAGGTAGGAGATGGGGCAGACCTGTAAAACATCAGCAGTGAAAAAGTCAAATTGCTTTTTGGGGTGTATCTATAGAACAGGCATCTAAAAGGACTGTTATGATGCATATACACAAAACCATATGACAGCACCAAGACATAGAACCTTTAGTATCTGTACATCAATTTCCTTTCCAGTTTTTCTCCAATAGGGAGCAATAATGATGTAGAATCCATATCACAGATTTCAGAAATTGCATTATCATCTTGTAAAGCAAAACTGTTAAGGCCGCCTTGATACACAAGGGAACAAATTGCTTCTAAACTTCTCTCCTAGTAAGTCTTGGAGTAAAGAGTTTCATTCATTCAAAAACAACAAAAACAGAAATGAATAACTTGCAATGTGTATGAGAATAAGGAGATTAAGTCTTTGCCATCTCCCTAGTAAGGATGAAAATTGTGATGACAGGCAGGTTTGAAAAGCCCTAAGTCTATCTGTGAGCAGCTTTGCCTGGTGGAGGAAACACAAAAGTGAGAGCCACGGAGTTGTTCTCTTGGGATCCTTGCCAGGAATCCAAACTGCAGCTCCTCAGCCAGCCCAACAGTCGCTGCGACAAGAGGGCTCCTGGCAGGAGGAAGGAGCCCAGAAGCACTCCCGAGCTCAGCGCTGGTGCTGCTTCTCCTCTGTGGAGGCAGGAGTTAGGGATTTCTCCTTCCAATGCTTTTATTTGCCATATTATCCACGTGTGCACACCCCCACATTTTTTCAGGAAGGTTCCACTGTTCCACAAGTTTATCTAAAGAAAATAACTTCATAATATGTAATAAAATAAAAACTTCTTGTAAGCTGTACCTTTTTTCAGTAAGTTAGCTAGGTTAACTAGCAGAATTGCCCAGAAAAAGTGAGACAGACAGACATCTGCTCTTTCAGTTGCATCTTTTGGAAAATAAATAACGAAAGGATAAGGAAAGCAAAAACCTTAAACATACAGAGAAAACTATTTTAAAAGAAGCCTTCAAGCTTATCTTGTAGGTCAGAAAGAGGGATTTTCCTAACAGGCTTAGCTAAAATGTAAAACTCTGCCATCTCAAAATGTACTTCTCAAAACTTAAAAAGAAAAGGACAAATTCGGCTTCAGGCAAACAGCATCTCTGATGAGTCTGGAAAAAGAGTGGCTAAAATATCCGTATATACAGCTGTCTACTCCACAGGCTGATATAATAAGTTAAAATATCAGTGCATATAGTCATCTGCCCAACGAGCTGGGGTAACAAGCTAACAAAAATGCCATCTTCCTGACAGATTTTTCAAGCTTGCTTTACTTTACATCTCAGAAATTGGCTCACAAGGGACAACTGCTAACTTTAATATTGATGAAAGCAGCTATTGACTCTTAAAATATCCCAGTTTTAGAAATATTTTTGTTATTAAAATATACATATTTCAGCAGAGTACAGCCAGTAAGGACAAGTGCTTATCTTGCTTCCATGCTAAGCTTTGGTGCACAGTCACTCCTTACTTCCACTGTCCTCCTCGTTTATACAAGATAGTCTTTTCTGAGCAAGTTGAAGGTCTAAGTGTTAAGTGATGCTGTTGCAGCACTTTGTTTCTTAATTGTGTACAGTTGTAAGTACACAAAACAAGAGCTTAGGAAAGAAAGGACAGTGCAAATGAGAGAGCCTATCTTGGAACAGCACAACAGACTCAACCTCGTGCCCTCTTCTGTTACAAGGTTTTCTCCATGACCTTCACTAGAAGTCACTGAAAATCCCCATGCCTCAGTTCATCCATAAAATGCAGTCTGCTACATCACAGGACAATGAGGTTAAACATGTTATTTCCATACAAGTTGTGCAGCCCCAATAAGCCTAAGAAAACAAAATGGTTGTACAAGATGCTGAACAAAAGAAATGTTTCCTACTACAAACAGCTCCCAGGTTTAAAATTGTAGCCTAGAAACTCCATAGTTCCATGATACACAAATAGTGTAGGGAGAAAAAACACAAAGGGGGAGCTTCAGTACCACTATATGCTGAGTAACTGTCAC
Source organism: Nothocercus julius (assembly GCA_013398735.1). Classification (NCBI taxonomy): domain Eukaryota; kingdom Metazoa; phylum Chordata; class Aves; order Tinamiformes; family Tinamidae; genus Nothocercus; species Nothocercus julius. Next base: position 3,313,966 of record VZSV01000005.1, read on the forward strand.
CTGAGCCAACTCCAAGTCATTAGTTGCCTTTCACTGCCTAGATCCAACAGAGAAGTGAAGAAACAGGGTCACCTCTAATAGAGTGGCAGGAATCTACAGGACCCCACCTAACAGCAGGACTGCTACCAGAAACCTCCATCTCCTTCCTCATTCTCCTCCCAGAAGGATGAATCTACTTGCTGTCTTAAACACAGAACTGAATGCTGGAGGTTGGAGAGAGATTGCGGGGGGAGAAAAGACACTTCCCAGTGATTAAGATTATTAAAAATACAAGTAAATTAAAGTCTTATGGATATTTTAATTAAATATCTTTCTCCATCAGCTGGAACATACCTGAATGATGCTAACAAAGTACAAGGGATAAGTGAGATGGTATGGTCAGCATCTCAAAGCTCATACTGCAGGACATAGAAAGTACTTGAGAAAAGGATTCCAAACAGAAATGAAGGACGTGTACTCCTTCAGCATCCTAAATGTCCAGTCAGTCAGAGGCATTATGCTGAGCATAAGGGCATTCAATTCAATACCAGTGTTTTGGGAAGATGCTTCATTAGCCTGAAAATAAGTTTCCATTGCTGGCTCTGGCTGCATCCTTGAAATGCAGTTGCTTCAAGGAAGTACAGTGCGGCTTTGGCTGACACGATAGTCTGGAGACACCTCTTGCCCACTCGCCAAATACAGGGAAGAGCAGCTAGGGTATTATATCTGATAAGCTAGGTCTTCTCACACAGAAATTCTACTAATGTATAAAAGCAGAACTGTTGGGAAGTAGCAGCAAGAAAATAAAATTTGTGCTTTACAGTTACATCCCTGATAGCTTGAAAAAAACCCCTATGTATTACTTATGTGCTTCATATCCAATGCTGTATTTATATTCCTGAATCTAAATATTTACCTTTTTCACTACTGCAAAATGCAGAGGTTATGACAGCAATATATATTTTAATTTGAATTTCTGTAATTATCGACCTTCTAAGGGATTTTTAGAATAACTTTAAGCTTTTAAAGCCACATGCACACAAATGCCTTTTTGCAAGATGTACCACATTTAAGAATCTGCTAAGATTTAACCTTTATTTCTCTCTAATTTGTGTACTAAACCTAATATCAGACCTTGACTTTTAATACAAGGTCGATACTTCACATTTTTCAGAACTGAAGTCTAAAATGAGCAATTAACATCTCCGATTGATGCAGTAATAAAGATATACTTCCAACACATAAAACTACATCAGTTCTGACTTCAGCAAAGAAAAAGAGAAAACACTACCTTAACTGCAGCGACAATAGTCTGGTTGATTCCAAATGATTCTTGTGAAATTATTTCAATTGTTGATGATCCTACCAAGGACCCAGAGTTAAGGAAACCTCTCTCATCAATTTGCACAACAGGAACTTTATCTGGTCCATCCAGGACACGGTAACTCAGTGAAGCCACTCTATCCCTTCAGAAAGAAGAAGAGAACCACTTAAATAAGTATATCCATGTTTACAGCAATATATTATTCACATACATGAAAGTGTGCTTTTTGATGTATGTTTTTTTTCCAGGTTTTTCTATGAAACATTCAAGCTCACTTGAAAGAAGCCTTATCTGGGTTTTGGAGGTATTCAGATCTAGGTGCTGTTCACAGACTTGCAGTGTCATCATTCACTCAGGTGAACTTGACTCCTATAATAATGGATAAGACTAGAGCACAGAGCTTGTGCAAACACTTTCTGCAAACCATATTTAGAGGCATTTTAGCTTGTCAGGGTCAATGCTGGTATTTGAGATACAGTCAGGGACACAATTAAGTAGATCTCATCAGCTTCCTGGAGAAGGTTTTGTACACAAGGTTAATTCCTGAAGCATCTCTCACTGTGGTATTTGCATATTATTAAAGTGAGCAAATCCATAAACTCTAATTAGTGGGCATTCTGAGTCACTACCTATTTTTAAGTATTGCTTAATACATGTTCTAAAATTACTCTAAATCTGTCCTGCTCCTCCTCTCCCGCTCCCTCTTTCTCTGTTCAGGTGAAGATACCCCCTTTCCACCCAGGAAAGGCAGCACGCAAGCCAGCGTTCAGATCCCCTTTTCTGGGCAGTAATGCAAGTTGTTTTGGGTTCAGAGTTCAGATACTGGGGGGGGCTGCATTGGTGGATAGAGAAAATACTGAACAGACAAACACACAAACTCATCTCTAGCACCTTAAGCATGAGCATCTCAGAATAGTTGCTGGCAACTCCTCAGGAGAGATGACAGGTAGCAAAAACACTAGCAAGTGACCAGGAATCACAGAGACTCCCATGTATCTTTTTCAAAAGCAGACATGGAGTCATGTGGTCATTTGAGTTCCAGTGAAACTTTAACTTCTTATTTCCCTTAAAAAGCAAATGCATCTGACTTCTCTGCAGCAAGTGTCCTATTAATGGTATCTGCCCATTCTTATGCTAGGAAAAACAAATATCAAGCCCCAAACAAGTCTGAAATGTTAACCTTTGAAAAAAGACTATATATAAACAACATCTTGTTTAGAAAGGACATTTTTACCTCCAAAGCCTCTGTCATCACCTCTATGCAAAAAGCACCAAGTCCTATTTTCCATAAAGCCCTAATCACCCACTGAAAAAAAAAAAAAAAAAAAAAAAAAAAAAAAAAAAAAAAAAAAAAAAAAAAAACCCACAGTGGAAGTAGGCTACTGCTCTTACAGGATTCACATCTTAAAATAGTTGGAACTTTCAGATCTTTAGAACTTTTAGATCTTTCAAAATAAGGATCTAAAAGTTCCAACTACCGTATTTTCTAGTTACAATCTGACCAACACAAGATTTGAGAGACTAAGCATAGGGATAAGATACTATTAATCATATGATAAGTTGTGCACTGAATAGATGTTCTGTAATGTTCTTTTCAAAGGCTGAAACAAAAGTTATTTTAAACATAGAATTATGCTTTACAGTTTCAATAAACAGCTGACTAATCACAGTGTGAAAAATTTATCACTAACCTGTTTGTTTGAAGTTTAATGAAGGAGTTTGGTGACATTAAGATCTGCTCTGCTTCTACTTCGGGAGTAACTAGGTGAAGTTTTTCAAAGACCTGGAAAATATAGACCACTTTACTGCTGTGTGCAGCAAGTAATTTAGTTCCATTTCACTTTCAAAACCATAAAAAAAAACTAGTCCAATTAAGATAATAAACTAACATAATGTAAATCACGAGACTTCCTGCAGAAGTTAACTGCTGATCTAAACCACACACTCATATAGACACATAAAATGAGGTCTATATACAAGAAACATTAAGCATGAAGGGGCAACTGCAGCACCAATGTTCTTGACCAGCTCTAACAGCTCACCTGCAGAAAATAAATTATTTCAGTCTCAGCAGAAATGGTCCGTATGAAAAAACTGAATGTTCATTCAGATGCCACCCCAGCGTGTAGCTGTTCAGTGGCAAAAATTGCCAATGCTTGGGAATCTTGAGGATTTCCAAATAATGGGAAAAACATTATACCAACAAGACTAGCAGCACAACAAACAGATCAGGGACAGAATGACACCTTTGCATTTCAAATCTCTGTCCTACAGGCTTTAATTCGGTTCTGAAAGTGATACTTAAAATGACATGTGAAGAAAAACACTATACCTGGATTTGGATTTCATCTGACAGTTCTCTTGCCATGTTGTAAAACTGGTCAGCCGCAGGATCAAGGACCTTCACGACAACTTTCAAACCTGTTCTTCCCTTTACTCTGCCATAAACATCCATTGCAAAGTTATATTTTGCCGGAAGTTGAAAAGAAGCCTTAGACAGGAGAAAATCATTAATATTTTTCTTATGGAAGGAATTAGAATTGATAGGAAAGAAATGTCACATCCAACATCAACAGTGGCTCTTTGAGTAAGTGGAAGCAACAATATTTTCTTATTTCCCATTATGCAGTAGTTTTTTTCCTGGAGTATAAACATCAATCATTTACCTCATTGTGTCTTGTCTTGATATCCAAAATATCTCTTTTTGTGACAGACCAGTGAAATGTTAATCCTGGTATTGCATTGCCAAATGAAAAAGGAGTCTGACTGCTAGTGATGCCCATCACATAAACTGGCATCTGCAAACACAAAAAACAGGTTTGTTAGATAATTCTGAGACATAAGCTAGTTAAATATGCACAGAGCAAATACAGCTAAGCTTTATTCAGTAAGACAATTCAAAAAGATTACCAATCAAGAGACTATACTACCTTTCAGAAGCACTGCTTATGAAGAAAATTGCTTGGTTACTGTATATTTTGCAAAGGTATACCAGAGAGAAAACTCAAATAAGCATCATGTAGCGTAAAGCAAGTTTTGATTCATTCCCAGTTGTTACATACACGAAAAAACAAGTGCCAATTTTCATCAAGGATGTTATTAGCTCAATAATCAATTTATCCATTTGTAGTACGAAATCAATTCATCTCAGTTCTTACATGCTTTAATATTTTCCATGTCTCTTCCTAGATGAGCTCCTTCATGAACTCTTTGAACAATTTCCCCTCCATACCTCAGACAATGTAATATAAGGGCACAAAACGAATTTTTTTTTTTCCCTTCTCCCTGATGCAATTCATTCACCTAAGATTACAGCTAGAATTACTGGCCATCTGAAGAAGCCTCCAGATAACAGGACAAGTAATTCATAGGAGAAACACAGGCTCTGAAAACAACTTACTGAAAGATAATTTCAGTAATAACTATACTGGATATAACAAAAATTTGTAGATTTTAAACACATAAAGGAGGAAAGCTTCCACTGAAAATGGAGTGATAATAAGCTTTTTTTCCATTTAAAGATTCCCTGCTGGTCATAAAAACATCCTTCTTCAGCAGGTCTTGAATTTCTGAAAAATCAGTCTGGTATAGAAGGTAGGCTTGTCCTGATTTCAGTTTTCCTCCATATGCCCAACTGACAAATTCTTCACTGAAAGCACATTCACCCCTGCCGCTCTGGTGACACCCTTCAGACTAGGAGGCTTGCCAGCGGGGGTGCTATCATCATCAGAAGATGGTAAGAAGGTCACAGCTTGCAGATCAGACTTTTAAGACAATAAAAGGTAATTACAAATCAACCAACCTGTGTACCAGTTTTCATTCGTGTAATTGGTGCACGAATTCTAACACCTGTCAGCTGTATTACTTCAACTTCCACTTTGTCCTACAAGGATAGAAGGAAGAAATTGTAAGCATTTCTTAAATGCAAACCCTGTTTTACTTTTAGAATCTATTTGTTATTTTGTCATTAACCAATCACTATTCTGCCAGGTGATTCGCATATGACTTATCAGAGAGAAATGCAGCTGCACAGACTTCAGTAGGACTGTAAGTATTAAACTACAAAATAATTAACTTCTTCATTAAGTCACAGCAATAAATGGCAAAAGGGGCATATTGCTGTATATTCCCTCAACTGTATATTGCTGAGGGAAGGTCAGACCTAGCCCTCACTGGATAATAGATTTAACACCTTTTTAAATTTAAATATAATCTTTCTTATTGACCTATCATCATCTTTTAAGCAGCGCAGCTCTGTGGTGTGCAGTGGTTATTCTTCCTTGATTTCAAACTAAGAGTTTTGGTCCAGATTCTGTTGTTCTGAGTCTCATACAAGTCTCAACCATTTGCACTTCCCACAGGTCTGCTCTGTAGCTCCCAAACACTTTGCTAATAGTAAATTCTACGGACACAGATAGAGGTGGATTTCAGGAATTCACTGCTTGAGCTTTCTAGGTAGGTGCAGACAACAGCACAAAATAATAATACTCTCCACAGCTCACCTGTAACACAGGAGACTGTGGATTTCTTGGGCACTAGTCACCTTCTAACATCCACTGACATAGGAGGTTAAGTGTAAGGCAATGTGGATAAAGGCAGCGCTCTGCTCTTTAGTAAGGCTTCTCTAGATGGGCTTTTCTAGGAGATTTACTAATCAAGTCTAAAGAAAACAAACTGTTGAGAGAAATTTCTCTGAATTATCGGTGAAATTTAGTAAGGCACATCAAGACACAGTGCTTGGCTATATGCTGAAGGTACTTCCTGTACCAGCAAATACATGAATTCCCAGTCCAGGGAGGAAGAAACACAAGTCTTTCATGACCTTTGGGAAACCAGCAAAGTGCACAAGATGAAAATGCTAATGTGAAAAGATTATTTGTCCTTTTTGATCTAAGCCTAATAAATTAAATGGAGACTCTTGCTGCTCCAAACAGCAGCATAAGACATTACCTGGGACACCACAACAAGCTTTCCTGTCTCTGCATCAACAGCCTGCACCACTCCTGTCACTGTCCCATTCCCAATTGCTAGTCCCCTGACAAGTCCAGTGCTGTTCACTGATGCAATCTTCTCATCACTGATGGAGAAAATTATGTTGGACTGAGGTTGAGGGCCTCCTTCTGAAGTGATCTGTAATTAAAAACACACAAAGCAACTGAATTTACTCATCAAATACTTGTTCCGATAACATCAGAGTGCACACCTTCTTTGCTCAGCATGACCACAATGTCTTCATTAAGGAAAGGGCATCTGTACCTTTCAGACCATCTCAGAGCTTATTTCCCCACTAGGCTGGTTCAGCCATTAAAAGTGACTGGGAGGTATGTGAAGCTAAGCACAAAAGCAGACTGCAGCTTTGTGGAGTACAGTGGGCCGATGTTTTGTGTAATGCAGAGAATTCCTTTGTTTTCTCTTTGCCACAAGTGTTGTACTTCTGTTCTATTTTTAACTTGTATAACTAAACTAGCCCACTACGCCTGATTTTATTTGCCTAATTTATGGAATTGGAATGCTGGCATTCCCAATGGAAGAACTGACACTAAACACAGTGTCTTTAGTTTCACAAATGAAACTGTTCTGTTTTGGGGAAGAGCATTCAGTATGAACATGCTGCTAAGTTAAATATCTCCTCCTGAAGAATAAAAATGTATACATTTATTTTCAAAAAAGAATTATATTAAAAAAAGTGAGATACCTTACCTGAATCATTGCACCTATGATCAGGGTCACTTTCCTTGGCAGTAGTCTAAATGGAGGAAAAACCTAAAAACGGAAATATGGATACTCATGTTCACGCTACAACAATCAGATCAATTAGGCCACTTAACAGCACATACAAATGTAAAATTAAGTCTTTATTTGCTAATTACAGTAAATTGAGCCTGCAGCCACTACTCTCACCACCTGCAGTTGCAGAGCACTATGAAATCTGAAATGGACTAACATTTGGGTAAACTTCTGGACAGAAAAGGAAATGGATCGTTACAGCAAATTAACACTCCCATATTATTCCTGTGCTACCATAACATAGGTTTTATTCATGTACATATTTTATCTGAAATTATTTACTTCAATTTGTTGTGGAGCAGAGTTAATTCTTTGTCCTCTTCTGTCAGCAACAGTTGCCATAAGACTAGTTTGACCTATGGCCATTCCATGCACAAGAAAAGCAGCAGTGTGGTCATCGAGAGCTTCACCAAGTGGGCTGTAATAAATAAGTACATTCAATTGGGAAAGTTAATTGAATAAATTACAAAATAATGAGTGTAAAGGATTTAACACAGAGCAGTTCCATCACAACAATTGCTAAGTGACTAAATCTTAAAATAATTGTAGCCATCATAGTCCAACATTAAGCATTATAAAATGGCTCTTTGCAGCCTATATCTCTTCTTGAAATAAAATACTGAAGAAGAGTCTGTCCAGTAGGGACCTCTCTCTCCCAGACAGCCCCCAGAACTTAGCCAGTATGAACAATGGTGGGACAAGCTTCGAGCACGTGCCCTGACACTATTTAATTGATCAGTATATATATATATAGTGGTACTGCATAATATATAAGCAAAAAACACACAGACACACCCTTCCTCATACAAAGTAGATTAATTATTACTTATTATTTCAACTCTAAAAGCTGACAATTCAAAGAAAACCCTTTCTTTTTCTGTGATTTTAATCATTGTGTTTAAAACTAGAAAATAAAGAGCTAGAGGGATCTAGCCTACCTGTTTTTAAAAGATTAAGTAACAGACAAAATGAACTTGATAGCATCAGACATATATATTTATAAAATTATTTATATACATATTTACAGATTAATGAAAAAATTAACTTACACAAGTGAAACAATCTGAGAAGCTGCCCTTAGTTTTAGATCCATGACAGTGAAGTATTTCGCCAGAAAAGGTTTCTTAGTGTCATCCACAACTCGGACGGAAGCTTTAACTGTTTTTCCAATCTCCACCTGAAATGTATAGTCACATGCAATGATTTTTCATTTAAACTATTAAAATACTTTTTATTTATCAGTATAAATTCTTTTGTACTTGTTGTTGTAATAGTGTATTAAAGATAAGGCCCTAAGGTTAGATTAGTACTGATTTTAAAGGATGACCCCTGCTAGCCACGGTTAGTGTCAAATTAAGTAAATCAATTAAGATGTTTCAGGAGGCAGAACATCCACAACATTTACTTTGTATAGGATGCACTCAAATTTGCAACTAAAACGAGGTGGACTTCCTTTTTGTCCTTCAAGTAAGACACATGGAAAGTGGTCAATTTCCAAAGTTTGCTCCCAAGAGAATCACTCTTATGCACTTTAAATAACAGAAAATGCAAATTAGTGTGCACACATGAATTATGAACTAGCTGGAGTACGTTGCTGTGTAAAGGTGAGCATTGAGATCCCTGCTACATTGAACACAGAGCAAGAGACTGATACTCACTCTGAAGTGCTTAGAGCCTAAAAAGGGAAGCTGGGAGAGGAAAACCAAACAATTTTTCCAAGATCACTGCAGTAATGGAGAGCCCTGAGAATTATACAATGTTATCTCATATGTATCTTGGCTTTATATTCATGAGCAACACAAGGAATCAGGGCAATCTGGGTCACTAATAGCATTGATGCAAGACCAACCAACCTTGTCGACAACTCGGATGTACACTTCCTGTATATCAGATACATAAATTTCAGCTTTAGCTGGTGCAGGGAAAGCCAAACACAAGTCATGAATCATCACGGTCACTGATCCAGGAAGCAAAGGATGCACCTAATTGCCAAAAGAGATTTTTGTCAGAGTATTTTTCATTTTCATTTGCTTATCATCCATGCTTATTTCCCTTTTAGCACATAAATGTTTGGATGCAGGTGTCTCCAAGCCTCAGACGCAGATGATTGTTCCACTAATGCACAAGTAAAGCTGTAAAATATATTTAAACAATATCATACAATTGAGCTAGTGTAAATTCTTTTCATCCATTTAGTGTAAATGGCCTCTGGACAGCAATTGAATTAACAGATCTTAATCTGGAAGCAGTCTGGCATCCTACTATTCTCTTTCTGCCATCAGAAGGATAAAAACAAACATCAAATCATTTGCAGCAATGAGCTTTTCTCAGTGCAGTAAAACACAAAACCATGAGGAAAAACGGGGATAGAGACTTTGCCTCTAAAGCTGGTATTGCTTCCTGAAGGACTTATAGTTTTACAGTGCTTTTAATCTGAATGAAGAGCCAAGATTTGGTGGTAGATCTTTCTGGGTAGGAGTCAGGCATTCAGGCAAGTCAGGCATTTCTTTGATATAAGTACTACTATTCAAACACAGAGCATGTGTTACACTTACCAGAACACAGCAAGGTTCAAACTATGAAGAACAAGACTCTTGCTCTAAAATACAAGACTTAGAACAAAATCCCAACCCCAAGGCCCTCTTCGTACACTTTTTTAAGCCCTGTTGCCATAGCTGCTTCACATTGTCTCACCAAGTACAACAGCGATGACAGGAACGAGAACTGTCCCATACCATGACTCACAAGTAGATAAACTGGTGAGCCAAAAGTCAGATACAGAAAGTATCCATAGGAATCCCAGTAAGCTGTCAGGAATTATTACACAAGACCTTGGATTCGTTTTCTCAGAAAAGTTTCCTACTGTGCCATCAAACTAACCCCGACCAACGTGGTTCCATGGACACCTGGCAAGGCATTCTGGTATTTAACACTCCAGTTTGCGATTTTTTTTCTGCACACAGACCATTCTGATGACTTGAACAGAAAGAAAATCTGTAGGTGATACTGGTATTTAACTCAAGCATAGCACACAAGAGTAATGACATACTTCTAAATACTTTTTTTTGAAAAGGCTTTTTCAACATATAAAGAAAGTATTTTTTCTTTCTTTTCCTCTCTTGAATCTGGCAGGTAGTTAAATCCCGTTTTGTGCCTCACAAAACCTGTCTTCTTTGCACTGCTGCACTGCTTAGAGTTCACTCCCCTATTCTGGAATTACCATGTGTTTATCAGCTAAAACAAGGCTACACCCTTGAGGGAGATGGGGTTGAAAAACTGTAGGAACTGATGTTCAAATGTTCAAAATGTACAATGTGTTCAATGTTCAAAAATAAGCCCATTTATTTCCCCCCCACTCCCCACCTCTGTGTCTGACTCAGTCTCTGAATATCACTAGCCTTCACTTCCTATAGCCAGAGAGAAACAAAATCTTTTACCAACACTTCTTTCCATACTTTGAGAAATGAAAGAACATCCCCACCTTTATCACCATTAAGCAACTACTAATTTATTTGTGAAGACTTAATCATATATGTAAAAATAAAATTCTTCAAAATAGCTTAAATCATTTTCAATTTGTGTCTAATGATTCCAACAATGCAGGTATAGAATTTTATTTTTGTTCGCTGTAGACTGCATCTCATACCCTGGCCCTTTAGATAAGTCAAGCATAGTTCTAATTTAATCATAGTTTCAATTCTGGGCCGGGGGAGGTTGGGAGGAAGAAAAAAAGTTACAAAAACAAAAAACACAGAAAAAAAACAACCCACACTTAACAGGGAGAGGAACTCAACTCTAACAGCTACTTCTCTTCAATATTAGGATGAAACACTGGTGGCAAATATCCTGCTATGGCAGGAAGCAAAAGGGATTCAAAGATTCACCAGTGCTGACCCACAACAAAGATTCCAGCCTCAAGGAAAGCGGTTCCTCTTTGGCCACTGCAGGGTAGCTCAGTCGCATCACTGGTCCATTTGTAGTGAAACGACTGCCAGAATTTGGAGCTGCTGCACCAGCACCACGCTAGAGACCCCAGCACAAAGCTTGGGTGTGACGAGTAAATGTACTTGAGATTCATGTATTGCCTCTCCAGCTACATGTATTGGAATATGACCAGTAACTGATTGATAACTGATATTGTAGAGCGATAGCTGTACATTGTGGTAACAGTAAAATAGCATTTGTAACAGAAAATATGACAGTGCTGCTAAACAAAACACCGTTACCTCCCACTAAAGCTTCTGTGTATAGCAGCATGACTTTCAGTGAAACAAGGATAACAAATTATATAAATCTAATGGTGTTTGCAGTGAGTTACCCGAGACCCTGCTCTACTATTCTACTCTGGTGAAATCTCTATGTCCCATTCATGTATTGGGAGAAAGATCCCCAGCATCTCTGAATCCACAAAATATACAAGAATTTGTCTCTTAATGAAAACAAAGTTCACAGGTAAGTATATACAATTATGATTTACAGGTGCTAATCTCACTTCCACATAGACATATCTCCGTTTTTTTAGTCTTCATTATCATGCAGTATCAGTGATCAAATTTTTAAAGTGTTTTTGTTTGGTTTTTAATTACGTATCAAGCTGGATTCTCCCAGAAATCTGACTCCTATCCTCATATCATGCGTTAAGATAAAAAATGCAGTTAATATTTTCCTGACAACTGCCAACTACACATGCTATCTGCCTTTTAAGTCAAATTCAATTCACTAGAACTGCAAATGTAATGAGAAACATAACACTGTACTTCATACAAGCATGTAGGTCAACAAGAACTCCTGATAAAGGACTCACATAATATACATTTCTTGTTAGGACTGAACCTTTGATTTTTTTTAAAGCTGCAATAGTACTGATACAGAAGCTTTATCCTATATGGTTATGGAACAGCAAAGATAGCTTAAGTGGACCAACAGTTTTGAAAGAAGATGCAGATTGCCAGTGTGCTGAAACACAGCATATGTCTATCATGCAGCTAGCTTTATTGCTATGATAAAAGGTAATTGTCTGAGCATATATTTGAGTTCATTTCTTATCCAAGTCTTCCTTCTGCTCCGAAGTATACAATTAGATCATTGTAATATATCAGTGTAGTTAATTATGATTTCTTCTCAGGTTAAATAAAAACCTGAGACACTAAAAATCAAAACATAAGATATGTACTTCCTCCCATCTCTACCACCAGATCAATAAAAAAAATAAATAGGATAAATATGAAAGAATAAAATCAGTATCTTAATCTCAGCGTCAAATAGGCTTTAATAGTTATCTGGGAGATCTGTAGCTCTGTTGAATGCCTGGAACCTCTTCACTACAGGTTAGAAGCTGCACACTGTGGAAGCATGAGCCTGAATTTAGGAAAATTTACTCCTTCCAGTACCAACAGGGACACACAACAAAAATATCACATATTCAAATCACTAAAAAGACACAGAATAACAAATTATTTCACTCACCAGAGCAATACCTTGAGTTTCTTCATGAGTCACTCTTACAATATTTGCAACACTTGTGTTAATGAAAAAATAACCAGAACCTTCTCTGATGAACAGCTCTGCCTGAAAAAGCAAACAAAATATGATTGTATCTTTCTAGGACGCTGCTAAAACTGGTATCTTTACCCATACCATAGCTCACGACATCATCCTCTCCCGGTGAAATAGGGAGCACAGCAATTACCTGGATCTCTGGATGGTTGTAAATGGAGACATCGCTAGGGTTCACTTTCACATCTTCCACTAGTATTAGCTCAATAGTGGCAGACACAGGTAGTAGAGGTTCATACTGAAAGAAACAATTCCATTTACCAGCGGTAACGTCAAGCATCCAAAGTCAGCAAACAGTGCAAGTCGTCTGCATATGCAGGGAAGGACAGGTAAAGCAGATGAGAAAAACGCCAGTGTCTGCAGAAAAGCTCAGGTTAACAGAACACCTACAAAAATCAGGTAACTGGCTTAATAGCTCTGTCATTTCTAGATCCATGGTTACACATAGGACATGCTGCCATAATCCGCATTATGTCCCAGCCAAAGAACAAAGGCCTATGCATTAAAGATTTGCCAGGATTAACTAACTAAGTATAACACATATGGGTAGTCCACTAGCTCAGAAACACGTTATAAGTTCTTGCAGAATGACAAAGCATTGGAGAAAAAATATTTTCTCCCACTTCAAGGTCATCTTTTTAAGAGTTCTTCCTAACAGACCACCAAAAGTTGTTCTCCTTGACACATAAGCACTAGACCACGTGTAAGCTTAACTGCTTACTCCTAATAATATTAACTTAAATGGAGAAAACGCTTTTAAGAGGAAGTTAGTATTATGTTTCTATTTCACCCAATTAGTAAAATTATTTCCTTTATGTGGAAAGGATGTCATCTTTCCCTAACGACATAATAGGATGCTCCACTTAAACAGGGAAAAATCATCAAGATATCTTAATATACCATCAATTAGATTTTTATTTGAGCTTTTGTTTCTAAGAAAGAAGTATGGATAAATTTGAAAGCCAAGTCCAACAGACTGCCTTTAATGTATTTGTAAATAGAAGGCAAATCACCCTGCTTAAGCAAACAGCAAGTGGCATCTACAGCTAGATCTAGCCTGAAGTTTTGCTCTCAAGACAGAAGTGAAGTCCAAGTACAAGAGCATAAATTAGACACAGGTTTTGACATATGGTCTGATGATATCAGTCAGCTTTTATGTTGCTCATGCAGAACATCTCTACTGTCTTTTGCAGTGGAAATCATAAAATTGCTTTCCCCAGTGACAGCTGCACCAAGCACATGGTTGCTTTACTGAGGAACAGGCAGCAGAGCTTCACCAAATCATTAAAAATCATTAAAAAGCCTAAATCAAAACAAAGTTAAGTGAAACAATTCTTTGCAATCCCTTTGTCCAGATGGTGCAAAATAAATAAATAAAGAGAGAGAGAGAGAGAGAGAGAGAGAGAGAGAGAGAGAGAGAGAGAGAGATAAAAGAGAGAAGAATAGATGTGTGTGGGATATGGATAGTGAAAGCTAAGAAAAAAAGAAAGAAAAAAGCAGGAACACCTGTGATTATAAAAATGCAGTGGTATGAATCCAAAGCAGCTAATGAATAGCCTTGTTCTGAGATTATGTATCATGCATGCATCACTGAGAAAAAAAAAAAAAACAAAAAAACCACATACACACACACACATATATGAACAGTATAGACTAAGCAACATGGGGAAATGCAGACAAAAAAACTCCCAAGGTCAGAGTACCGGTACTTTCACTTTAGCTGGTTTGAGATGAGATTGCTGGTATCCTGTTGCAGTTGCAGAGATCACAGTGGTTCCAGACACATGATGAACTAAGACAGTTTGCAAACCTGAAACAAAAAGAAAGTCAAATGAATCTAATTATGGGGAAGAAAAAGATGAAACAGCACTGCTAATACAGAGCATTGTAAACAATTTATTTCTAGTGTGCGCTGAGGACAAGCTGCAGTATATCTCACATACTACAATAATTGTCATTTTTTGCTGTTTTTTTTGGACAAGTTCAGAAATTTTATAACAGGATTAATCCACATCATCTTCAAACAATGAAATACTGATTTAAACTAATTCGTACCGTGCATTTTCTTTTGACCGCTGGTATCTTCCTTCAGAGTGAGCTCCATTAAAACATCAGGCTCAATATTAGCTAGGGACATTTTTGTTGATTCCCAGATAACACTAAGAGAACTGAAATTATCAAATTTACTGCCCTGTTGGTCATACGCAGCCAAGTCCAATACTGGATTGCGATAATTTGAAACAGGTACCTGAAAAAGGAATGAGTAAACTTAACTGAACAGATGCAGAAGTATCTTTTATCATTAAAGTTATATTTGAGTTCCATTTGATGTTTCCAAAGAGACATTTTGTGAGAAGTGTCAATTAAAGTGAGCCATCAATGCAGTCATTTAGCTCGACTTCAAGTCGTAGAGTTTTTTTGTTGCACCTTTTTTGTTTCAGGGTAACTCATTGAGAAGCAAATGAAAATAAAAAGCACACACAGCCTGAGTAGTCTTCAGAGTTCAAGCAAATTAAGAAAATTATTATTACCCAGAAGACACACATCTTGTGTGCATCAGCTGTTCTGTGGTGTTTTCTGTGTGACAGTGCAAACACTGAATGTAAGTCATTTAGAACATTGTTCTCCTGTCATGGCCTTCTCAGACTTACCACCTGCTTGTTTTGTTGCAGCAAAGGACATGAGAGATCAATCTGAGGACTTGAATAAACAGGAGTCAAAGTGAGTCGTGAAGGGACAGCACAGATAAACTTCACAACAGCAGGTTCAACTGCTGGAAAAGGATTGGTGATGGTGGGATTGTTTCCAACTGTTAAAGCAATAACCTGCACAATTAGAAAAGCAGGAAAGTGAGAAGAGAAAGAGACTGTTGAATTCTAGCACTTCCATTTCATACATCTGAGTTATACTCTGACGCTGAAGAAAACAATCAAGAACATGATGTTTGTAGATTGACAGCACCAATGAAAACAAAGATGTAAAAGGGGACACATTTGAGGAATGGCTAAATACCATTCTCAAAGAAAAACTGCTGTGAGCTGTTCCTAGGTATTTATCTTTATTGCTGCTAAATTTAACTCAAAATGACAAATCTTTCACAACTTACTAAGGTAACAAGCTGTTTTTTTCTTATCAGCAGGAACAAAAAGCCCAAAGACAATATTTATAATCATTTTATTATGTTTAAAAGCCATCATCTGTTCTATTTTGTATTCCTTCTTTACTCCTCAACAAAACATCATGATGTGAACACAAAGCAGGTATCCCAGCAGGCTGAGGCAGCTCTGCTCACTTGTCTTTCACCACTGTTGAGCTAGTGCCACCAAAGTGAAACAAATGTGACCAGGGCTGTACAGTACAGAGGAGAGCAGCCAGACATGCGTACCTGGAGACAGCAGCAAGATGCTTCTTTCTTTCTGAATTTGCACTTACAGAAATAGCAGCGTCCATTGTGGACATGAGTAAAAATTTGTCAGCTACACTAAATGCTTAGCCCTTGCAAAATTACACGAGAAAAACATTAAAATCAAAGCTAAATGTTTTATAAACTGGCCAGGGTCAGTTAAGCAAGAGAAATCACTTCTGCAAGTGGCAAAAACAAGACCAGGTAGAATATGATTGCAGTCTCTTTCAAAGGCTGCCTAAATATTAGGCTGGCGTAGGCATACAGCTGTCATTTATTTGAACGGAATTAAGCTGGGCTGTAACTTGGAGGAACAGGTCAGACTGGCTGGTCAATCCCCTCTGCTGCAACCTTCTGCAATGATCTTATTCATGCAAACTGAAGTAAACTGGAGTTATTACGATCTATGTGCTCTATTATCCTCCACAACAAAGGTTTCTGTGGCATTATACTGCAATAAACCCACCATAAAACACTTAATAACATAATTTTATAAAATACTTACCCTTAAAACCTGTACAAACATTACAATGAACAAAATCCATAAACAATGTACTTTTTCAAGTTCTTTACTGGCTTTTTATAAAAGTACTCACTATTTAAAAGCTAGATGGTATCATAAATCTGTCTGAAGCAAGTCCTCAATTGCCTTAGCTCAATGTTTGATGGAAGACAATATAAATACTCTCTGGCACTTACTTGTTCTCCCAGGCTTTTGCAAGATGCTCTAACCCAATGCTGCATATTATTCCGAGACATAGGAAATCCCAATAAAGAGAGACCAATACTTTGTGTGTCCTCAGCAGTGATGTTCCTGAAGAACTTGGAAGGCTCCTGTACCCACGGTCTGGGTCCTCCTTCAAATAACATATCTTTAGAGGAACCCAAAGTCACTAAAGCAACAGATGGAGGATCAATAGTCTGAAATGAACAACAGTACTGAATTAATTATTCTATCTACGTGTCTTATATTCTGATTGAACTTCACAAATAAACCTTCACTTTCTCAGGAGTTATATTGAGTTATTATTTTGATTAGGTTATGATTTTTCGTACAGTAGTTTGCAAGCAATAATCTGACAAGTTATATTCAAGGGACTCCCAAGAGCCTGAATAAAAATATTTAGTACATTCTAATTCCATCTCTTTGATGAAAAGCTAAAACAAGGTAAAGATATTGAATACATCCTTTTGAATATATTTGGAGAGAGAATTTTCTACTACATTTTAAAAACAGATAGTACTCTAATATTTGAAGTAATGTCAAGCTTTACTCTTGTTTAAAATCGTTTCACTTGACAGTGCTTTCTCCAGCAGTCTAGTGCATGTAATTATTCTCCTACATATGACTTGAAGTTTTACTTCAAACCTGTAGAAAAATTCCAGAAACTGACATACATCACCCGTATTTCCTGTGCTGTTAATCACCACAGAAATTAACTTGACATTTTAATAGGCAACAATCATTTGAAGCTTGTGTTTCACTTCATTTTTGTCATAATATGGTAAGAAATAAGTAGTAACTGGCATACAGGATGGCGAATTCTTTCTGCAAGCACTTAGTAGGAGGTGGGAGAAGAACTCTCTATAAATGTTCCACTTTCCTCCCAGTTACTCCTCGGTTATATTTGTAACACAGGTAAAGGCAAAAACCCATTGGAAAATTAAAAGATTTCATCTTGAGCATTCTCCTGCTCTTTGACTCCTGTTATTCTCTAACTTTTTACGCAATTAATTCCTTTTTTAAGGGTGATATCTGACAGCAAAATGCCTGGGCTCTCCATTTCTGAGTATCTCAAATATTTCATTCTACTGACAGGAAGCAAATTTGAAAATAACAGTTCTAAACTCTTTCTTAATACCTATGGGCCCCATTAGGTACCTTTTGAGACATTTAAACTTATATATGGAACGCAATGTTATAATGCTTCGATGCTTAGGGAATGTGAACGATAGCATGCCTTTGAGTAAATCCTAATTAAAGGCATCAAGTTTTTTCACATTGTCTGTCAACAGTAGAAAAGATAAAACACAGCACTCAGGACACCTCAGCATCTTCTAAGTCTTTTACGTTTTCTGTGATTCAATATCTTTGATTAAAAAAAAAAAAAAAAGTTTAAAGGGAAAGTCATCATTACATTCACACATTTGTATGATTTACACAAACTTCTCTTCCATAAGGATGAGCATGGAGGGGGGTGGTATACTATGGTCAAACATAACTGATTTAAGCTACACAGTTTCAGTGCTTGATCTCTAAAGATAGATGGTAACACGAACATACTATTCTATTTTCATATACTTACCTCGCACTCAGATTCCTTCCTTCCTACTTTTTTTTTTTTTTTTTTTTTACTTGAACTGTCCATCAGTGAAATATGTTTTTCCTATTGACAAGGAATCACTTAAAATAATCAGTTGAAAAACAAAGGCTTTGAGTCTCGCATTGTTTTCAACCCATTTAGAGTCTGATGGGGATTAATTTACTAATTCAACAGCTACGCTGTGCACAATGGGACATACCTATCTTCTGAAGAACTGAATTTCATGAATGAATTGCCCAGGTGTTCTTGTAATAAAAATCTGTTTTTCAGCTTTCTAAATACTTTTTTTTTTTTTTAAAAAAAAGAGATGACCGAGTGAATCAATTTGTAGAAATCAAGTTACTGCAAAATAGCTAGAAAAAGGAACTCAGTGTTACGAATATTGTTATCCTTCACTCTCAAAATACCCACTCCTTCACAGTTCATTCTGAAGAGATTTGACTTTATTACTGTTCTGAATGTTCCTACAGAAGACAGCAATTGTAACTTTCACCAT
Organism: Nothocercus julius; assembly: GCA_013398735.1. Classification (NCBI taxonomy): domain Eukaryota; kingdom Metazoa; phylum Chordata; class Aves; order Tinamiformes; family Tinamidae; genus Nothocercus; species Nothocercus julius. The sequence goes on from VZSV01000005.1 coordinate 3,332,835, forward strand.
AAAAACTGAAAAATGACCAAGAACATCACGTTCACTTTCTTCTTCAAAAGGTGCAAAAATCTCTTCATTCACTGCCAACTTACCCATTCTTCTATACTTGTATCTTAGAGTATTTATAAAGGAAAACTCTTTTTCATACAGAAAGGGTTAAAACATGATTCTCTAAGACAGATCATAAGATTTTTCTGTGAATATATACATAATATCAACTTGCTATTTTGTTGTTTAGAGACATCAAGGGCTGCCTTCTTTTCTTTAAATTAAATGCAGCAAGAGAAAAGACTTACTTTTAATGGTAAGTAGGCAGCGATGGTGATGCTAGCACTGAGGTGGACATGACCATGGGTGTAGCTAACAACAAGAGTTGTGTATCCTTGGGTTTCGGCTTTCATTCTGACTCCACTACAAAAATCAGCAGCTGGCTTAAGTCTCCCTGTCAAAAAAAAAAAAAAAAAAAAAAAAAAAAAAAAAAAAGGAAAAAAAATAGTCTTAGATAGAATTGCCCAGGAATTTTAGTTAAAATTCTGGATGACTGTTCTTGACAGAAATATTTCCACCAGAAATACATTGATCTCACCAGCTGAACGGGTAGAGTGTTGGCTATCTTTTGTATCAAACCAATCACTTACTGAAGTATCCATATCTCAAACCTCTATTTTTAAACTGTTCTAACAGTTCTAACAAGTCTTTTCTCTGAAGTACAAATTACAGTAATTTTGTTAATTGAATACTTTTGTTTTACAATTTTAAAGTGAAACTGGCACAGAAGTATTGACTACAATTCAAGTTTTAGTTTTCACTAACTAAAGGAAAGGTATTACCATGACATTTCTCTGACTCTTCAATTTTTTTTCTTAATAAAAATAAAAAATAAAATAAAATAAAAAAAGGCACTACAACTGCTAATTATGAAGTGACATTTTAAAATTGCTGCCTCTCAGGCACGCAGATGGTACAATGCAGAATGGTTTCGCTAGCTCAATAGCACAGCAAAGAGCTTCCATACAAGAGGCACTTGGAAAAAGTACTGGTGTATCTGAATAATAAACTGATCTGGGTAGACGCAGGGACAAGCAGGTTGTTCATTGTCTGCTTGGGCATTAATAGCAAACTGTCCACTGGCCATTACTGGCAAACTTTGAGGGGGGAGGAAATCATATTCTGTATTCTAACCAAGTCTGACAAAATGCACTTCTTAATGCTAGGAACTGTTTTCTTAAAGCTGTGACACAGTTTTGGCAAAATTTAAGCAGCTGGTCTTAGCTTCCTGAAAGCAAACACTGGCTGGTGCCTTTATGGAACTGAAGGGTACAGCTGGACAAGCAGAACGAAGCATTCAGCTAATTTTAGGATTCTTCCAAGTTTTCCACTTCACCATCAGAACACAATATAACCCAGACCCCTGTGATGAGAAAACTCATCAGTTTTGCTATAGCAGCATTTTAAAAACACTAAAGCAGTAACTGAAAGGCATATAGGTGTGATTTGAGAGAGATATGCGACTGAGTAACATTTTAATTTAACTTTCCAAACAGGAGGGGGTTAAACTACCTTGAAGCGGTCTGAACACCCCACGGTTTTCTACTTCCACAACCAGATCGAAGTGTGAGCAGTCGCTCAGCGGGACCGTCTCGCCTGTCTCAACGTTCGTGAGGCCGTTGATTCGCAGGGGCAGCTCCAATGTCTGGCCAATGCGCGCTTCAACTTGACACGGCAGGAACTCCATCCCACTGGGTTCAGTCACGTACACCTGACAGAGGAAAGAAACAGGGACAGAGATGCACAAAACTCCACAAAAAGGTACCAGAAAAACAAGACTTCCTTATGGCCTCCTAATTTTTCTTAGCTCTTGCATATACATCATCCAACAACTACCTTCCCTCTGACGGCTGGAAACAGTCCCTCTGTTTCCCCCAACACAGTTGCTACTCTGATCATCTGACACAGAAAGCTATCAGAGGGAGCCAAGAGAATTTCTCAACCATTTTATTCCATGTTTCTCAAAACAGTCCAAGTTCACCTTGGTCTAATGATCCTTTTGCTACTGCTTGCATTAATTTTCTTTTCTGCCACCTGCCTTTTGCTGTATAGAGTTTAAAGTGTGGATTAAAGCGTGTGATGAACAGTTGTGCTGGACTTGGTACCTGACCTTGAGTTCTGCAGTGTGTCTGAGCTAGACTTGATAAACCCAGCAAAGCTCCTGTGACCTTCAGTCTGCAGAGCCAAGAACAGCAGCAGCATAGAAGAAATTATAGGAACCAGTGTCTCAAAGATTTTCTTACAGGCTTAAGTCTTGTTTTTTTGTATTTCTGTTTACAGGACATTTTTAATGGTATTCAAAATCCTCCCCCACTAGTATATCAGAGATCAGAAATAAGCAAACATATCCAGTGCCTTCCGCTTCCACAAGTAATCTTTATGTCAGAAATACTTTGGAAATCAAAAGGATTACTTCCAAAAATAAGACTAGCAGAAATAGATCTTAGAGGCTATTATATCAGTTATGTTGATAGACAAGTCTTAAGTATATTATTTGTTATTCTGATGCTGCTTTTTCAACAGCTTCAAACATTCTTCCAAAGATTGACTGTATATTGCATAACAATTGCTGTGATCAAAGCTTCACATTTGCAGTATCTGAACTTCTTAACTACCTACAAATGGCTTCAGCATAAGTTGTTGAGCCATATGGTACAGTGTTAAAACTACAGTGCTTGGGAAACACTATGTCTACCTCAGATGCATCTTGTAGAATTAACATAATTAATCTGAGCACAAAAGAACAAGCTAATTTGCCCCTTAAAAAACAGCATTGCAGTTGTTCCAATCAAAATTTTGTTAAAAATATCTTTCCCAAATATTCATACTACCAGAAAGATTTCCACTAACATTCTTTTCTCTTTACTATGGGACAGATTTGGCAGTCTTGACCAAACAGTTTTTAACACTTTTGCTAAAAGGTACTCTGATGCAACAGAAGAGCAATACAACTACAGCTATGCTGCACATGGGAAAACTTAGGAGTGATGAGATTTTTTGTATAGCTAATGCATGTAGATTTAATCCAATCAGTTTGTTCTCCACTAGCTGCTAAACCGAATGCACACATCGCATCGTGGAAGGAAGGTGTGCTATGCTTGCTTCCCTGCTGCTGTGCTTCCTCAGAAACCCAAACCATCATCTTTACAAAGCCTTAACCAGATGGAGGTTATTTTACTTATGAGTATGCATTCAGACACAAGTCAGTCTCTGGACTCCAGATTAGTCATATGTGCCTAGTACATTCTCTTACTTTTACTGAGGTCAGGAGCAAAATTCTCTGTCAGGTTTCCATATCATCACTTAGCTCTTTGCAGCAGTCACTGAAGAAAAGCACAGATTCAAATGCCTGCAGCTCTTGCTGCAGAAGCTGCTTTTTGTAGAAATGATAGACAGAAGTATCTCCCTATTGCCGCAACACAGCGTACGTATCTAAAATTAAACATCTTCATAAGTAACATGGGCCTTCAATCCCGACAGCATGAGCAAAACTGCATAACTACTTGAACACAGCACTTGCAAAGACTATTTCTTGTTCAACAGGCACAGAGCCAAACTGGAATCTGACCAGATCAACTAGTGCCAACATTCTCTTTTTGTGAAGGTAGCGGCATGGTTCTACTTCACAGTAGTACATATAGAGCACACAGTAGCAATTACTTCTAGTTCCTATTCTACCAAATTACTGGTCTGGTAGTTCTGAGAAGCTTGACAAAAACAAAGCATCGGCATGATTTAATTAAAGAAAATAATTTGTGTTCCTAGAAAGAATTCCAAAACTGTAATATTCTATGAAAAATATTTAAGATTGTAGATTTACAGTAAGCATTAACTACAGAAGCTTCTTCACATATCTTTGCACAAACTGAAATGCAAGCAGACTCCATTTATTGCCCCTATATTTTCTTTATTTTACCTCGCATGCTAAGAAAAAAGATCACCATAACAAAATGCTGGTAAGACATGATTTGCACAAAGATGACAAAATCCTTCTTCAAAGCATATTTTTTCATTCCCTATGTTCCAATACTCCTACAGCATTCTTTTTCTCGGTCAGCTTTGGGATCTAGATTTATTAAGTTGCATGTATAGGATTCAGACCACTTTTTCAGGCAGCAATTTCCTTACCACACTTCATATTATCTTTCAACATTTTTTTATCACGGGGAAATCAACCACTTCTGTTCCCTCACCTACCTCTTCCCCTGCAGAATGTATTTTTAGTTTGGCTTCTCTCCTTAGATGGCTAAACCAGCAGTAAATGACTGCTTCCTTCTTGTACTTAAAACATTCATTGGGAAAAAGAGTTGCCAAGAAAATGGGTGACAAACTGAGATGAAAATCAGTGCAGCAGAGACAGCTTGAATTCCCAAAGTATGAACTCTGAGACTGATCACCTACCCCGCCACAGGGCAGAGAGGCAAATTGCTTGGCAACATTTTGCAAAGGGGAAGGCCCACAGGATGCTCAATTTCTTCATTGTTTTTAAAAACCACCTCCAGGAGCAACCAGGGAATGTAAAGTTTTACCTTCATTTCTCCATAGTGCAGTGGATTCTGAACATCAATTGCCTGAATGACACTGACACCAATGTCACTTCCAGTTGTCATAACTCCCTTGACTGTCACTGTAGCAACTGCCTGGTTAGAATAGGACCAGCTGAAATTTCCACTTCCGCCATGGGCCTAGAAAACAGAGAAAATCTTTCAAATATTATTTTTTACAAAGTGAATGGTTTTCATTTTTCTTAACTGTCAAGCTACTGAATACCTTGCATGAAAAGCTGAACACATTGAGCACTGATAGAACTACTAATGAGTAAGTATAACCAAAATAATGCCTATGCACTTTGAAATAACCACAGTCAAACAAGAGATGAGAAAATTACTGCACTTCATTCACTTGCATTTCAAGTTTCTGCTCCCCAGTGCAGCTAACCCAAACATCTCTCTCCCTGCTGCAGATGTCTGATGCTTGCAGGGCCCAGCGACTGCCAGTGCTAGTGCTGTGCCTCACTAGCTGGCACACAACATTACTGTGCTTCTGAAAACATCCACTAGTTGACAACCAAAGAGCAAACTCAGTGATACCATGTCTCACTGCTGCTAGTTTGACACACTGCAAACAAACAAGCCCTTTCCCCTCCAAGATCCCAGTCACTGAAGGGCTGGTTTCAGCTAAGAAGAACGTAAGCAAGTGTAATTATTCCACATAAGGAAAAGAACAAGTTACTTGATATTATGATATTATGGTGGCCCACACCAATAGACACAATGATCACACTGGCAAAGCAGTAGGAGCACCTGGCACTCAGGACAGGGCAGTATCTGCTGCAGGGTCATATTCTATAAAGTCAAGGGCCAAAAAACAATCATCAGCACAAGCAGAGTATTCTCCTCAATCTGTAACACCTGGTGCTGAACTGAGATAATTGTTGCAAAGCTGCAAGGCAAAGTTTTTAAGGAGCATTAGGGAACAAGTTCGAAATTCCATCAGAGTGAAACCAGGTGCAATATGGGTGAACATGTAAAGGAGTTCTTGTTTATGCCCATTTTGTTCATTTCTTCAGCTTCCTCAGTATTTGTTCTAATCTGTTTCACAGTTAGACTGATCTAAGAAGGGACAACACCACAAATCTTGCCTAGAGGAACAGTATGGGAAAATAAACAATCTAAACGGAACTAGACTTTGCCAAGTGACGTCTCCCAGAAAAATTAAAAACCATCTTTTCTCTTTTCCCCTTCTATAAGCACCTGTACAACCCAGTTACAGAAAGAGCACTGGATAAAGATGAATGGCTAAAAAAGTAATGGCGTTTGACAGAAGGAAATGTGTGAGATACGGTGAAAAAACATTTAGTCATGGAATGTGTATGTTAAAAATGTCTTGGGACAATATCTTCAGCTACAATAAAGAAACGGGCAAAAGACGTAACATAGAAATACCAAATTCCTCATAATTCTACAGTCACAGCTCCTTGTCATGTAAACGAGATCTATTATTACATTTTTCTCTTTAGCAGTCAGTTTGCACTGAGAAGGCAGAATAAGCCAGTTCCCATTTCAACTTAACTATTCTCCTCTCAGTGGTGCCCAGTGCAGGACGAGAGGCACCATCAGAAGCCGCGCATAGGAAGTTCTGTCTCAACGTACCACTTTTTCCTCCCCGCCCTCCCCCCCCCCACTGTGAGGGTGGTTGAACTCTGGAGCAGGTTGCCCAGAGAGTCCATGGAGTCCCCATCCTTGCAGATACTCAAAACCCCTCTGGACACAGTCCTGGGTATCGTGCTCCAGGTAACCCTGCGCGAGCTGGAGGTTAGATCTGATGATCTCCAGGGTTCCCCTCCAAACCTACCTATTCTGTGATCTACATACTGTTAAAATACACCCCTCATTTTGTCAGCCATGCATTAAGCTCCATAAGGATGGCACTCGCTTCTTGCATGCCTGGAAGATTAAGCATCCACATGCCATTAGTTTTACTTGCAGTAGAAACCACCTTATTAATGCAAATATGAACAAATCAACAACAAAGCTGACAAAGTCACTCTGAAACCATCTGGAAGGAGTTACTTCTACAGCTATAAACAAAATACATCTAGATCCAAATCTCCTTTAAACTTATTTTCAGAGAGAGTCCATTCACTGGTTTAAAATAGCCTGGCTTAAAAGCTATTGAGTAGGAGGCAAAAACTAATCTGTGAGCAGGGACAACAGTCACGCTGTGTGCTATGGTAAACAACCACTAGTATTGTTGAACAGACAGACTGGGAAAGCACTCTTGATTTCAGTAAATACAACTCAATTCAAATGCTGAGGGGAAAAAGAACTTGTCTTTAAAATGAAAAAAAAAAAAAAAAACTCAGTATAAATAATGCATTTTTTTGATTAACAGAAAAGAACATTCTGTAGTGAAACATTTAATGATATGTACAAGGTAAAGAGAGACAAGAATAGACCTGGAAGAGAGGCAGAAAAAGCACAACACGTTTACTTTTCCTCACTTGTCTCTAGCAGAAGTGAAAATGAACTACTGAAAATGCATTTAAGTACTCAGAATTTTTACCACACTCTGCTGGTGTGGTTGGGCATAGCATTAACTGAGATATATTTTAATCTCAAAGGCAGCAAAAATACAGATGACATTAAACTCAATGGCCTTACCTCCAGAATTATACCACCAAATACACCTAACTTTCTGAAAAATGCAAAATAGCCATTCAGTTATTTAGTTTTTGTGTGTGGGTGAGCATGTTTTTCCTTAAATGCATTCTGTGTCCAGCTGCCTCTTCTACTATACTGTTTTCTTGAAGATAAAGCAGTAACTCAGCACTAGTTCATGCTAAAAGGGAGAGAAAGGAACCTTGCGGGCAGGATCTGGAGGAAAGGCCCTGAGGTGAGAATTTTGGCTGGGGAAGGGATTTGCCTGGGGAGGTTATTTTCCCAGTTAGAGCACACACTAGATGTTGAAAGACAAACAAGCAGCTTTATGAAGCATACGAAAGGATTGGTAGAGTGGTAGCAAAGACAAGGCACAAGAACCTCCAAAAAAGTCTCTTTAGAAAGGCATAACATACATGCGGACATTGCCTTTCCCTCCCTGGGAGGCGGAAATTTTGCAACTAAGACATTTTCCCTAATTCTAAGCCACATGCATGAAAGGGAACGTTTTTTAAACTACATACTAACTCCTGCAACAGTCCTCCAAACAAGTTTGTGCCTGAAGCATCAAAGTTCACTCTATGGAATTAATCACAGGCCTCTTTGAGCAGTACTTTCTGCATTTAGATGTTACTTTTGCATACCTGTATGGTGTACTGGTAGGTTCCTGCTCTTGGCTGCCACGGAAATGTCAAAATGCTGGGTGAAAGAACTATTGGAACATAGATTTCAACATCTTGCTGGTTTCGCACTGGAACTGGCAATGTATGAACACCTCCATCCTATAAGGAGAAACATGGTATAAATGGCACTGGACTACCTTTCAGGAATAACTTTCAGTCTGTATTTATAAGCAATTAGTAGAAAATACCTCTGAGAAAAAACAACTACTTAGGGTCACTTTGTTATGAGCAGTGCTATTTGCAAGTTCATCGCAGCAAGGTGTACTCTTGTATTAAATAATAACCCTGTAGAAATACAGCTGCTCAGGCCCATTTAAAAGCAAACAGCAGTAAGAAAAACACTCATTCGCTACTCCTACTACTAACCCATATACATATCACACCAGATAGCAGGGGAAGACACTGTCTCCCAGCCTAACACACCCAGTCCTCAACCCATCTGGAAAAAAAAAAAGCTGGACTTCACATATTGCTGAAATGCTTTAACAGTTTTGCACAATGTACTTTTTTTCTTGCTGGGATTACAAAAGAAAGCATTAATAGCTCTCAGTAGACCTCATTTCATTCAGGAGTACTTGTCTGACACAGGGGAATGAACAGGTCATAATATACGAAGCTCCACCAAAGGCTACTTGAGGAGTCACTGAAGAGATTTCAGAACAAGCAGGCTGAAGCACTGAATTGTTCCAGCTTCAAGCAAAAGTAAATCTGCTTGAAGCAAATTCCCACAGCAGCTTCCCTAGTTAGCCATAGGTTCAGCAGCCTGCCAAATTATCAGAAAGTTAATGAATATTAAAGAAGCCTGTAGGCCGATACGTTTGGTAGATTTTCAGTTAATATCACTTACCAAATGAGAAAACTTTCCAAATGTAACTGAATGCCAAACAAGGCCAGGTTATGAAACTGATGATCCTATCACAATAAATTGTACAGTTTACTCAGAGAATGTGAAAGGGCCTTTGCACCAGCAGAAGGATATGCTACAAGCCCAAGTAAGATACTTGGGAAAAGATACAGGAAAAAAGTCAGTGCTGTGCACCACTAGTTAACAGGTGCTTGCCACACACACAGTACCAAAATCCCATAATCTTTACTAAAGCAAATCTGCTGTTGACTTAGTTGACAGTTTTCCTAAAGTAACAATTTCAGGATATTGTTCTTAATCTGTTTAAATAATGATGGCTTAGACCCATGTAATTCTTAGCCTTCCGTTTGGAAAGCCTGCCAAATACTAAGCCACTAATGTGCAAGTAAAGCATTTTTAGGTCTACTGGTAAAGCAGAACAGTTATTATAAAGACATACCTGATCTACTACAGATGTCAGTGCAGCATCAATAATGGTCTGACCCTTCTTTATTGTTTTCACATAATGATACGATCCATTCAAAGATGATTTCAGAACCTCAAAATATTCTTTGGACAGCTTGGTATCAATTCTAATATTCTAAAATTAAAGCATTAAATATATATTGCCACAAATAACTGACATTAATACTGACTGCATAGTTATAGAGAGGTTAGTAGCAAATCAATGAGGGAACAAAAATTTAGTAATTTAGTTCAAAGAAGCTTATCTGAAGCTGTAAAATGAGAACACTTCCCCCATGAAAGTGTCACAGTCTTTCAACAAGTTCATACATTTTAGTCAAAGCACAACACTAGCTCCACAGAAGAAAAAGTTGTTTTTTTTTTTTAAATTAACAGCAATATGTAGTTTAACATGGAAAAAAAAGGCAGCAATATTTATACCTTTATATATTTTTAAACAACCCTACAAAATTTAGATGTTGTAATTCTTAACATAATATGGGAAAAACATGTGATTACTACCCCCATAAAATATTTCTCTTGCAAAGTGACTGAAACTCAGATCCGCATTTCATGAAGTAATTATAAGGGCAAACAAAATAACATTCATGGATACACTATAGTCTGAACAGCAATAATTTAATAATATTAATCTGTTTGTAAATGAACTAAAGATTTTCTCTTTTAGATTTTATCAATAACAGAAACTTGGCACCTACTAGCTGGAATTAATCTTACAAAAAATCAAGTGTTTAAATGTTAAAGAGACATTAAACCTTTTCCCATAACCAAATGAAAGGAAAGAGTTACTCTAGAGTGCTGTAAACCTGCTTTATCTCATTCTTTGAGACAGGCAAGATTGCCTCCAAAGGTGACAGACTTGCACTGCGGGCAGGGGAGATGAAGCCCAACAGCGACGCTGCTCTCACCAATTACACTGGTTTGCAACATCCAGTGCACTGCAGATGCTGCATGTTTGAGAAACACTGTCCAGCTTCATCCCATTTTTCTACTTAGATTCCAGTGAACTTTAACCACCCACAAAGGTTTATTAAAGTGGAAAAGATAAGAAATGACAAGTCCTGAAATGTCTTAACATCAGCAAGAAACTGTTTAACTACTGGCAAAGAAACCCAGGATTTAGGAGACAAACACTCAGGAAAAAAATATATGTGCACTTACATCAGACAAATGCACCTTATTGCTTGATTTATCATACACTTCAATTGTAATTTCATAAGTTCTGCCTGTTTCTAGGACCCATCTATCACCAGGGTGAACTGTAAATCCTACAAAAGAGGAAACATCATGAATATGAACATTTCACTCCTGGTGCGTGTGCTCTGAAGATGCACCGTGATTGTTGCAAGTTCCTGAATATAGAAGTAAAAGCAAAAGAGAAAAAAAAAGTTTAGCATGAAACCCTTTTCACATTCAGCTGATTTTATGAATATGCTGACTCTTCTAAAATAACACAAGTAAGGTGAGAAATAAAATAAATAATAAGAAAAAAAAGCTTGGAAATAACACCAACTCAAGAGCAAAGGCAAGAAATTATATTAAGCGGTCAGAAAAAAATATGGCAAATACTAACCTAAATAACCCGGATTCACAACATAGATAGTGCTGTTTGGTAGTCTGGACACCCCTTGCATGCGAATACCTGAAGTCTCAGTAAAGGAACAAAAAAGTTTTGCAAAAATCAAGTTAAAGGTTCAGCTTGTTTCTGGTGTTTCTTGAGCCTCTTTAGATACTTGAACTAGATGGAAACCCAGTTAGCCCCACTATCCCCAAAGGCACTGACACCATTTTAGAATACAAAAATTAAACAAAGCCCCACCACATCCCCCACTGATTGAGAGGAACAAACATGATTGATTTGATCTTCTTCCAGTCTAAGGTCTTAGAATATGTCAAAGCATCAGGCAGCTCTGCTGAGGCTGAATTCACAGCTGTGCTGCCTTCCAAGACTTGAGCAGTACTCCAAATTTTCAAGACCACTGGTACAAATTTGGATAATTTTATTGTGCTGCAAAGGATGAAAAGTTTGTCTCCTGCCATGAGGACCTGGATGAAAAAGTATGACCAAAGGATACTCTTGTGCCCGAGAATGAGATTAGCCTGTCCCTGCTGCACTGCAGTTACGATGGATGTTGCCTGATCCAGGCTGGCAACTGGCCGGGATGGATCTCCCTCGGGGCCGACTACATTGTTCTGCAGCTGCAGTTCATACTGATCAGAGGGCATCATTAATTCTGTATGTAAAACAAGATGACATATGAAGCAATAAAAGAAAATGTGTCAGTGTTGGAAAGCTGTTAATTATTGCTGATTATTTTTTTACTGATGTCTAGTGTATACATGAAGTTATTTTAATTTTGTAGAAACTGTATTTCAGATTATATCAACACAGAGGAGCATAACATGTAACTTCCACTTCTTTGAAGCTACAGCTGCCAGTCAAAATTGTCCACTCTTCACCCCTAACATCAGATTAATATCCAGCTTCAAAAGTGATGAAGTCGCCTTCTACAAATTACTGAAAGTTTTTGCTCTTCCATTTCATATTACTAGCTGAAGATAGGCCTCAAAGCACCTCATATCTAGTTTATACAAAATATAGTCATTAACAGCACAGGCTCCTTGTAAGCAACTGATGCAATTATGAACTCAGACTTCAGAGCACAGGGTAAAGCTATTCAAACGACACTGGCAAAAATAAAGCAAATCCATTCATGAGAAAATACTCTTCATCAGCAAGAAAAAAAAATAATCTAAGTTTAGTTTAACTAAGAAATCAAATATGATTTCTAGCTCAATGTGAAAAAATTAACATATCTAAAATTATACTATTAGCTCTTATTTTTCTAAGTTACCCTTACCTGTATGTCCTTGACAAATCTGAGACTATATCCTCTGCAGACAATTTTTTGTGGGAGAAAAGACTAAATGGCTGTATCACCACAGTTTAGGGAAAATAATATTAACAAAGTTGTCCAAATACAATTAAAAATTGTATAAGTGATAAATTCAGACCAAATGTTAAAGAATTAGACATACCTGTAATCTTTCCTTGTCTTATTTTCTGAACTCTGTATTGGATTGACGTTCCTACCAGAAGGTAAATGTCATATGCTGGGTTTAAAAGGATGTTTTCCAAAATAAGCAATCTGACTTCTGCAGGATGTACATTCTATCAATGAGGAAAAGAAATTATTTGTTTGTTTGAAATGAATATGTAGTGATAACTTACAATCTAAAAATGAAATACATTATACTTTATGCAATAAGCTCTTTATGATCACCTCTTGTTTTGTAAAGGCAAGGAAACATGCAGGACAATGAATGGTATATACACATCTGCTCTGACATGTTAAGTCCCTAGAGAAAATAAGCAAAAATAAATAAGAAACTCCAGAACAGTTACTCTGCCCTGTTGCAGGCACTCTGCCCTGTGCACTCTGTCTCTGCGAGGGCAAAGTGCAGGGCAAAACCACCCAAAGGGCAGGATGACAAAAATGCGGGACCTTCTTACAGGTCCAAAGGGCTGGGGAAAGCCTTCTAGAGCCCAGTGCTGCTGGAACCCACCATCCAAGCTGAAACTCCAAGAAAAGTACAACACCGCAGCCCACTGCAGGGATTTGGATCATGTTTTTAAAAAAAAAAAAAAAAAAAAAAAAAAAAAAAAAAAAAAAAAAAAAAAAAAAAAAAAAAAAAAAAAAAAAAAAAAAGTGAATCACAGTACTGTCTCCAGCACCTTCCCCGCAGCTCCCACGCCACGTGCTAGAAGGAGGGCCGGGCTCTCCCACAGCTCAGACACTGGAGGCAGCTCCCCAGCCCTCACAGGGCAACACACACCACAGAGTCCAAAAAAATTCTTTAGTAGCCATCTCTTTCCTAACCCCTTGTTCAGCACAGGAGCTGGCAGATGACTTACAGCTGTATGCCACAAAGAAGCTACATACCTCCAAAGCACCTCCAGGCATTAAGGAATCCTATCCTGTACTTGAAATACTTGCTAGCTCCACCTACTTTCAGAGGTGGAAATGGAGATGAGGAGGAGTAATCTGGTCACCGTTCAAAGACATAAGTGAAGTGGAAGCTCAGGGAGCAGATTCCAAAAACAACCCCAGCCGATTTTCCTGATAATTGCCAGCCTCTCCAGCAAATAAAAGGAAGAAGCAATTTCAACCCCTATAGGCAGTTCAGTAATATCATACAAAGGAGAAAGTCTGTCTGGAACATAATTTTAGTTGTTTTCTCAAAAAATACTTGAAACAGATGAGCAGTGGCTGTTCAGACACATAGAAATGTATTTTCCCCACTCTGAAACAAGGTACCTCTACCCAACTTCCCTATCAAACTCCCTCGACTATTAATTTAGGATGACAATAGATAATTGCATAAATCCTATTATAGTTGTTTGAGGAAAGTTGAAGACATTCAGTGTGGAAGCAGTGAAAGATTTAAATGAGGTAGTAACCAGAAAGCCATATAAACATGCAAATGTGGTATTATTTTAAGCAATATTCAGTATCAGCTCAAAAATAACTCAGCGTTCAAGAAACAAGAACAAATGACCATAATCAGACCCTGATATCAAACAAATATAAATAAAAAAAATCTAAATACAACCAGCAAAATATGATTAAGATGCACTATTATATCTGAAATATTATTAGTACTATACATATTTAGGTAATATTTTCATAGAATATTTTTTTCAAGGTATAGCTAAGACACTGCAAGGCAACACTAGCTTAAGCAAAAAATACATATTAAGTACAAGTAATAGTACAAATCTGCAGCAATAAATATGAACGACTCCGGATTGCAGGAGCATCCGAGCGCACAGAAGCGTTTGCAGCACATTCCCTAGCTGCAGCGCCTTCAGGGCAGAGCCGGCTGCCAGGGAGAGCCGGGGATGCGGCAGCCTGGGCAGGGTGACCGCAGCGAGGCAGCTGCCCAGGTCCCCAGTCCCGGGGACTGAAGACATGTCATGGCAGGGCAACTTTACACTACTTCCAGAGAGCTGGACTACGAGATACAAACGAACAAAAGCAAAGAACGCAAGGTTCTTACCTTGTAGACGCTCTCCTGTATTCTTGCCTTTAATTTAGAACTGCCTGTTTTCATTCCAGATACCAAAATGGTATCTCCTTGCTTGGCAACTTTTTCCATCTCCGATATATAGGAAGGAGGTATATAGGTAGATTCTAAGAACTTGAGTATACTGAAAAATAAACAGAAAAAATTTTAAACAATCTTGGTCAAACCATGCAAGAAAACATAACAGTATTTACTTCCAGCTCAGATGTTTTAAGCAAATTTAAGATGTCTGCCTGGGACCAGATACTCAATTTCACTCATACTTGAATATATCTGCAGCTAATTTGTGTGATAAAAGTTTGTTTGAAGCCTGTTTGTGGGACAGGCTTCCCACAAACCTCAAAGAAATATCAGAAGGCTGCACATTTTGTCTATAATGATGCTTCTGTTTTTCTACACTGGGTGTAGTCTGCAAAAACTCTCTAGATTACTGTGAAACAACAGATGCAAAAGACCCACAACTTTTGTTTATAAAAGCAACAGCTTAGCAAAACAGAACACAACTTTGACGAATACAAAATATCTAGGATGCATTTAGTAAATGTCTATGGGGAAACAAACAAATAAAAAACGCTCCCACAACCCTATATGCCGAATATTTTTAGTAACTGATATAAAATTCGGTGAGACGTGACAATTGAGGAAAGCATTGTGGTGAATAGATAAAGGATGGAGAAGAGAAACTGAAAAAGGACCACGTGCACATGCTCTGTTTTGCTTTCTGCACACCTACACGGTAAAAATAGCAGAACCATATTGATACCAGGTGTCAACATCCACAATGTCAGTTCATTTATTTTGAATGAAGCTATATTGAGGCTATAACATCATTAAAACATTTCTATGCTGTTACAGCTGTGCCAACAGTTGAGGGTATATCAGTATTAAAGTCACATTTCCAGCAAATACATGCACTGAAACAAATCTCCGTATACACTGGGACTTGGATCATAAGTTTCACTGAAAAAAACAGTATACTGCCTGGTCTTCCTGGGGATACTGTGAGGGACATATGCTCATAACCCTCAGCTGCAAGTTATAGGCTTAGCAGACTTTCTGAGGTGAGAGCACGTTTGCTCCTGTTCCAATGTTGTTCAAAGGCTGCCGAATTGGGTTTAGTGTTTACTCAGCAAAGACCTCTGTTTGCATCCCCCTTGCCAATATCCCATTTTCTGTGCATTTAGAATATAGACTTGAGCATGGAAATTACCTGTTAACCATTCTGCTCTGCTACAGAGCTCATCTTTCCACATTATACTCAAACATCATATGAATAAAACAAAGTTTTTTTAAAGGAAGATACACTTTCCTGCATTACCATGTAACTCTCAATTCATGTAAATTTTGCTGTAAGCTGTTTCCTGAACTGCCTGATGCCTCTCGCATATGAGATCAAATATATTCTATTTTACAACCTTATTATATGCCAGAGGGGGGTTGGTTAATGTTCTACTTGAGAAATGTCTAGAAACATTTTCATGAGAAAAATAGATATTCCATGTGTTTCTAATCTGGGGAGAAAAAGCAAGTGCACCTCGGAGGCATTTCTGCTACTCACTTCTCATTAGAGAGTTGAAAAGCAATGTAAAATCTTTTCATAGAAGTTTCCACAAAATACTTTGCTTTTAAATTCCAGCCAGTTAATTTCTTGAGTCAGTACTGGTGATGAATCAAGCACCATGACTTTGTCTTCAGCAAATGCTTTTCTTTAATTACTCTATCTGAAAGACAGCAGATTGAGTAACTTGCATCTAGCTGTATCTAACTTGCAGGCAGTCACTTGACTCATTCCAATTTAAAACTTAGCTAGTTTTAAGGCTATCTCACTGCTAGAACTGTGTGTTCCTTGAAACCTAGAATTGAGACCAGCAAGATGCCTTCTGCAGTGGAAAATAACTTCTTTTCCCTAAATAATCCCTCAGCTGGATCTCTGACAGTTTACAGATCTATCCTCCCCTGTCCAAGATGTCTGAGCCACCAACAGTCTCATCTCTGTAGTTACAGTTGTTGGATATGAGCTACTTGAGCTGCTTTTTAGCACCATCAATTGATAAATTGACTACACAGGAGAATCCAGAGCAGATGAGCGTTGAAAACCTAAAACCCTAAAACAAAGGACTCATAAGCACTGTTCTACATATCAGTTCAGCAAATTGGCACAGGTGCAGGGAAATATTTATAAATACATGTTTTTCAAAACAAACAAAAAGAATAAAGAAAAAAGAAGTCAAAGAACTTACCGTAAGGCATTGTGAGAGTCCGAGAAGCCATCGGCCTCTGTGTCTTTTACTATTGTCCAGTCAAAGACTAACCCTGCCAACGTGCTGAAAGTGTTTCCTACAAAACAGGCACACAGTTAGATAGATTTAAACAGAAACAAAAAGCAGCAACACTGTCTTCCTAAAATACAAACTATGAACAAAAACAGTCAGTTAACAGGAATGGCTTGAATTTGCAGAAGTCAGTAAAGTAAGCTGGAGTATGATTTCATATGGACATGACACCCAGGATTAAATGAAATTTCCCAGGGAAAAGTCACACCTTGGGATGTCACATACTGCCTGATATTGTTCTTAATCCCACTAGATAAATGCAGGTGTCACCACCCACTGTTCATCTTCACAGGATTTCCTTGGCACCAGTCACCTCCCTTCCCCTTTGACCACAATATGCCTTTTTTTTTTTTTTTTT
>VZSV01000005.1:3360863-3378868 GCA_013398735.1 Nothocercus julius
AGGCGAGGGGAGGCCCAGCCGCCCTGCCCCGCTCTGCCCGGGACCCCCCCGCCGTCCCCGTGGCTCGCAGCCCGGCATCTGCTGCGCTCACACACAGCTGACTCCAGGGCGACTTGCTCCAATTGCAGGGAACAGCCGCACACCTGCTCTAGAGAACTAGTAAGGAAAGCAATAAAAGATAAGGACAAAATGGAGGTGAATTTGGGTCTAATATAAAGGATATCCCCACTGCTAAGGGCTGTTGAAGCTTTCTTGTTGTGATCCTGAAAAGATACTGGTTGATAGGGAATGTTACTTTCTGCAATGGAACAGGCTCTTTTGAAGTATATAAATGTTAACATTGAAGGCTGAGGTCAGCGAAATTAATACTTAGCAAGTAAAATGGTTGAGGATTTTGGCTGGAGTGAAAGGCTACTTTGGGGTGCCTGGTGAGGAGGTGGGTAAGTTTGCTGGGGCTGCTGAGAAGGGCCCTGTTAACACAGGCCTATGAGGGAAAGAGCAAAGAATCCATAAGGGATACAGCTGTTACCTATGCACGTTTATGGTACTTACCATACTAAGTATGCATTGCACTATTAATAGCCATGCATACAGCTAACCTTAACTGTAATGGCTTTATCATAAAATATATATTTTCTTATCTTTAAAAGTAGGAAGACTGCTTTTCCTGTGCTCTTTGTGCCCTTGGAAAACTGGTAGGCAGAACAGGGGGGTGAAGAAGTAGAGAAGAGGAACTTGGGGGCACATGTACCCTGCAAAGCAGGTAATTACCAGCAGCAACCTTGGTGCGAGGGCCTGGGTCACTTCCAAGGCACAGAGTAAATAGATGGATTTCTTTAGCTAACCTAGCTTGACCTTTTCCTGCATTACTCAAAGGCATGGTTGGAACAGCACAGGAAGTAAGGCAGTGAAAGAAGAAGAAAAAGGATAGTAAAAGGAAAGATTTAATCGGAATCAAATGATCTGTAACCATTAAAGTATTCAGAGGCTGGAAAACAGGTATCTTAACAAAAAATAAATATCTTGCAACATGTATATTTTAATTCCAACTAGTGACTAGACCTCATAGTGGCTGACAACACTGTACTACTCTAACTTTGCTACAGATGTTTTTACTGAAACTTTAAATTAACCATTGTTTTGTGTAGGGATAAATAAGATTCCACACGATCAAAGCTCTGGGCAGTTAATGATTTGCTTTTTTAGAAACTTTAGAGTATTACCTGAAAGTACTCTGAAAGTTCATTATATTTTGTAAGTCAAAAGTAACACTGATATCGCAATCTTAATTTATCCTTATGTTTACGTAGAGCATTTATCTATATAATTATAACATATGTTTTACAGTAAATTCTCTTCAACCACTCAGTGCATGGGGAATGTCACACTGCTGGAACTAATCAAAGCTATGTAGGGAATGAAGCTAGAGGGTGGAAGAACATATTCCTCTTTAGATATGATAGAGGGGTGATACATATTCTGTGGCAAAAAGGATGACAAACAATTTTTCAACTACTGTTTTTTTCCTGAGGCCATGAAGAGCACAGGAAAAGCAGTCTTCCTACATTTAAAGATATGAAAATATATTTTTATGACAGAAGTGTTATGGTTAAAGCTTAGCTGTTAGCATCACTATTAATAACAACAATGTATACACTGAAATAGTATGATAAATAATGTACATGTGGATCATCTCAAAATGCAAGTAGTTGAATTCTGCCCTGGAAGATTGGATGTTGTCCAGAGGTGTGGTTGAGAGTTTGCCCAGTTCTAATTTAGGCACTGTAGAGACTAACTAGTTCTCATCTGTTCTGAGCAGACAAATGTATCTGGAGCTTTTTATTTACCTAGCAAGACTTTTAAATAAAACAGTAGGTGAATAAATATTTTAGCAGTACCTCAGCCAGACTATTCCATTCTCTGTCCTAGAGGTCTGTGTGCTGCTGAACAGTTCACCTCTTGTAGCAGCTTCTAATTGTGTATTCCTCATTTTCTGGATGTACATCTTGAAATTGTGTGGTCTGATTTTTAGAAGAGAAGGTTCTGCAATTTGCCACTGGGAGCTAAGCCCGGAAATATATAAAAGGTTAAATGCTCTAACAAAAAAAAGCCACTACGTCTTAGTTTGCTCCCTAAAATAAATGCTTTTGTCTCTACTCTTTCTATCATTAAATCCTTACCCTTTAAGGGTAGATGGATCTGTTACAAAGGTAAGCTCAGTACTCTCAGATATTAGAGAAGGATGTCACAAAATAGCCCACGATAAAATAAAAATCGTGCTTACAGTCAATATAATGCAACAAAGAGGCTAAGAAGTCAATAGCAAGCACCTTGCATCTAATGCTTTCAGGAAGGTGATTAAAAAAATACTGACATTGCAAATCTACTTTTAAAGGTAAAAGGCTTATCTGCAATGTACAATATGAGTATTCAAGACTATTAGAAAATTACTGTTGTTCTCAAATATTTCTTAGACTTCAATAACTTAAAATATTTCATAAGGAACATCAAAGTGGAGTTACAATATTAAAGCTTTTTGATGAAATGTGACAGTTAAGTACATCAATTAGGTGTCTGATGTATCTTTAAGCGCATATTCAAAAGCATGCTAAGCTTAAAAGAGTAAGAGTAGATTAATGCAAGAGACATTCATGTGCTCAGCAGTGGAGAGCAACTTTGCAGTTTCCATTGCTCTGTAAAATCACCAAGTGAATTTTCTGCTGAGTTGAACTGAAAGTCATGCACTGCAGCATGGCCTTAGTATTAGAAACTATTTCAGCTGAAGAAGAATAGGTGAAGGAGCAGACAGATTAGCTCCAGACTCTGGGAAATTATTAAAATCATAGGTTGACTTAATACAGTCACTGCAGTGCCACTGTTTTTCCGTGCTGCGGTGATGGGACACGTGTGGAGTCAGCATGTGCCCCGGGACAAGAGCGATGATGCAGCGATAACCAGAGGTGTGTGTGGTCAGAGGAATGGTTTGCTGGCGCCGTTCGGTGGAGGGGGGCATAGGAGAGAAATATTAGTAATACGAGATAATTCTACACACATATCAATGTACATGTGAATAAGTCTGACAAAGAACAAAAATGGAAATCTCTTAGTCACAAAGAATGCAATTATAAAACGACAGAGGGAATACTTTAATGAGCTGCTTAATTATTAGCTGGATAAAGACAAACCCTAACCGGCTATTCTTCAAGCAGCTGAACCAATTTGAGGAAGAATCACATTTTAAAGAGATTCAAGAGGCAATCAAAATACACCCAGTAAATAACAAAACACCAGGTGCTGATAATGTTTACACTGAAATACTAAAATGAGGAATCTTACTGAAAGATTTTTACAAACTCACTTGGTTTGAAAATGTGAGACCACTACCAAGGAAGGCAAGGAAGCATATGCTTGGATGAAATATTTTAAATTAATCAATGGCTGGTGGAAAGATTTTTTTTTTTTTTTAAATAAACCTAGAGAAAACCTGTATTAGTATCCTACAAGGTGATTTTCAGATCATAGTGAAATAATTTGAAAACCTTGTTTTTTTTTTTTAAAAAAAAAAATAGTATTTCAATGGCACCATAGCAACCTTGGTTGCTTACTTGTCTTCCTTTTGAACTGCCTCAGAGTCTCAGACCTCAAGGGTATACAGGATATCTCACATCTGTCAGCCATACAAGTATTTGAAGGGCTCATGTTCAGGAAGGTTGAACCAACTTGAAATAGATATTAAGCATGTATCTAAGTATGTGTATTTGCTTTCTTGGATCAAGGCCTACGTCTCTGCCAAATTTTGACTGTATAAAACCTCACATTCTAGTATTCGTTCGGCAGACAGAAAAAGAGAACGATTACTGAAAACCTGGCCAAGAACCACCTGACTTTTCTGGCACTTGATACTTGAAAATGTCTGAAAAAAAAAAAAATTTAAAAAAATATTTATTCACAAAAATAAGCTGTGAGAAATTGCAACTCAGAATTAAAATTCTAGCAAAATGAGAAAAATGATGAGTTCTTGCAAAATGATGAGCAAGCAATGAAATTAAGAGATTAAAGTATTCTAGGCCAAACTTAGTTCCAACCATAGGCCTTCCATATATGTGTCTAAATGTGTGTATACAATTAGGGTGACTCTGGGTTGCATCAACAATTAAATGTATAAAAACTGGAAGAATTTGGACTCATGCAGTAGAATGATGAAAACTATTCTGCACTGTCCCCCTCATAGGCTCCTAAATAAATTGATCTGCAGTCAGAAGTGCATGGGAGAGGTTCCTGCCTCTGCACTGTCCCTCCATTCAGCTGCTCATCTGTCTACAGACATCTAATTGTCATATGGGGCATTACACTTCATTTGTGTAAAATAGGTATCACAGACCTGCACAGTACATAAAATAACATTCCTTTTTCAATTATTTCTTTATGATGTTTTCTACTAGTAGAGTTATCACGTTCAATTTACCATAGTAGATTTATGTATCTCCATACACCTATGGGAGAGTCGATGAGAATATCCTCTCAGCCTTACAACTGTTCTCTGCAGAGCTAATGATGGATTGATAGCAACTATTAAACTCAACATTTTTGTTATGCCTGCTAGCATTTTCCTTCCATGGAGAGGAAATATATATATATATATATATATAAATATAAAAAAACTATAGGAAAACTAGATACTTGGCAGAAGGCATAAATTCAGTAAATTTCTCAAATTAAGGCAGTCTGTAATGGTAATAAAGAAGAAAAAAATTTAAACTCCACCAAGGTTGACTGGTTTCAGATTATTAGGAAAGAAGCACTTATGTTTAGCAATTCAGTAAAAAGGGGCCCAACCTGACCTTTTCATAATCTAATCTACCATGCATGTCACAAAGTTTTTGAACGTGTACCACGTAAGCATCGTTGAACCCCAAAAGAAAAAAGTAGCATTTCCCAGAAGGTATAAAATCCCAAGACCTTACCAAATTATTCAGGATGAGTCTGATAACACTGAAGTTAGGAAGCAGTATCATCAGATAAAAATAAATATTTTTCCCTTCAGAGTTTATCTACCTTTCTAATGTAAATTTATGGTTATTAAAATAGGTTATTTATAGTTGTCTTTTCAAACTATTACATAAAAGGGTTCTTGTGATGTGCCTTTATACCCAGACAGAAATCTTATTAATGAGCTATTCACTGAATAACTGAATGAATGCATGAATGATTAGAATTCATAAGAAGCTCAAACAAACAAAAAAACCCACAACCTTTGTTTTCCTTCTAAATATATTTGAGAAAGTTATGAAAGTACGGAGCTTGAAAATAATATAAATAGGCATTTGAGTATGTTCAATGACATTTTTAATATTACTAAGGAAAGTGAATTATGTTCTTAGGTTACTTGTTTTCAAGTTATGTGTATACACCTCCAAAACTCCAAATGGGCAATCAATAAGGGTAATTCTGAGTCTTTTTAAATGTTGACACTGTTCTGAATTGGTCTGTTATTTTCTATGGCTTAAAGACCAACAGTGAGGCAATTTATAAAACTACACTATCTTCTATTTTTATTTGCTTCATACAGAAGTCTTCTGATTTTACATAACTCATCACTGGCAATGATCCAGAAGGCTTTTTTAAAATTACTTTAAACATATGCAGCAAGACAGTCAGACTTTGTATTTCTCCATATATCATAAAAGTATATAATATGTATTACTAAGTTAATAAATTACTGCAGTGTGAAAGGATTGAATTTGTGAGAAAAGATAAATACAGCATGAGTGAAACAAGATAATCAGCTACTGAGCAAGATTTTGAAAGTGAGACCTAACTTTTGCTGCTCTTAGCCATCTCCACACACATACCTCTTTCCCATTTTCACTGTTATCTGACTCTTAGTTATATACTAACCTCATTTTCACTTTTGCCCTTTCTGTCCTCTGACCTAAATGTCCCACTTCACCTCTTTTACAGTGGGATCCACAAGCGTTTAATTAACCTGTTTTCACAGCTGCCCATTATCTCCTCTTTGCAGATGTCAAACCAAAATCAAAAAGGGAGTCTGAGATTAATCCAGAAATTCACTTCTGATCTCCCATCTCTGCGATATACCAAGCACCCTCCCATGTCCAATTTATGTTAGTTTTCCCAAGTGGCCTATATCATACATATAGAAGTTTGATAAGGGTGAAATTTTGACAATAGCTGCAACTTGTCAGCCTGGATGGCAGCAGTAGCTTTTGCTGGATGCAAGGAAATCTTGAATGTATCTGTTGTGCATATTAAGATCTACCTGGCAGGCATGTGTGCCTGGTGCAGTGCTCCAGTAAACAGCAGACATCTGACGTGCCATGGCAGATGGAGATGGATGAGGATACCCGATGTTGGCCCATCTCAGGCACGACCGCTGGAAGTAAAGCACAGGCTGGTTAAAGTGACTTTCACTTAAGTTTAGGCTCTTAATTTGCCCTTGTGATAGGGTTTTGGTTTCTAGTATTTCAATCCAAATTATTAAAAGTGAGCACGTGCCTGATGATTCATATAGTGTCCTGTTAAGACTTTAAATGCAAAATGATCCTTTTAAAAAAAAAAAAAAAACACAAGCAGAATTTGTTTAACATCACACAGTATGAAACTTAATTTGGCCTTTAAGCAATTTTTAAAAATCTTCATCTAACTTAAGGAATCTTCTTTGAATAAAATTTATGCAGAAAACTTCATTGAGAAAAAGGCACATTTTTCAAAGAACTTAATGGCTATAAAGCTTCATATGAAAAGACCTATTAACTCTGCAATACAAGTTATTAAAATGTAATAATATAATCCCATTATATTATCACCTGGAAACTTTTCGTGAACATTTGTGGTAATAAAATTTGATCTCTCAAAAAATGTTAGTGGATGAAGGAGATGCATTTCAAGAACATGTAAATATTCATAAACATTTTTGTATTATTCTTCTACTTCTCTTTGATATAAAGTTCAAACAAGAGGAACTGTACTTGCAGGATATTAACTAGAGTATTTTAAAGCTGCTCTATAAATCCTATGTATTTTCTACATTTTGATTTATAAGTTTCAGAAATAACTCAAATTGACTGGTATACATTATATACTTAAGGTTCTATACATTAGTTTTTACATCATTAGCAGAACACAAAAGAACTGCTCCTTTCTGTGTGGCTTGGTGATGCTTGTTTCAAATATATTTTTTGCTTACAGAAACATCTGCTACAGATACAGTATGAAAGTATCAGAGAAATTCCAGAAATGCTCTGATATCCAGAAAAAACTAAATGGCAAGGAAGCATGTCTTGCCAGTACTGACTATAGCTATAGTCACACCAGTGTGAAAGAAATGGACTTTCAAGCTTTTTTCATGTTTTTCATCTTCTACTTTAGGCTTGAATAGCTCTAAATTCTGTAGAGTCTCCTGTCAGGATCAAATACCCAAATTCATTTTGAAGTTCCAAGGATATTCCAGAGCAGGAGCAGGTGACAATTTCATGGCGAAAATCTTTATAGTACTGTTCGACAGTTTAATCATTCTGTAAACAGCAAGTGAAGCAGGTATGCAGAAATCAGATTTCATCTTTTAGTTGTGGTTTTTACCTAATTATTTGCAGCATTTTCAAGCTGAAGCAGAAGCTGTCAGATTGAGTTGCCTAAAACTATATACGCTTAGTGGCCTGTTTTTCACAAGTCCCAATAAAAGTCAGTGGGAATTGCAAGTGTTCATACTTAGAGCATTGTGGGTTTTTTGTTGTTGTTTTTTGTTTTTTAAACACAGTTAAGGATAAAACACAAGTCACTGTGATTTTCACTGTCAGCACTGTACTTCTCATATAGAGAATTTAATTCATTAGGCTGTCAGCTTTCAATTCAGCAGGAGGCTGATATTAGTATGTCCCAATGATCAGTACTATAGTTAGTATTTAATATAGTCATTAATTATCTGGAAAGGCAGGGATGAGGGCAGAACGGAAATGGAGGTCAGCAGCATTTGCAGATGACGAAAATTATTTAGCATATGTCTTCATAAGAGGAGGTTGTGCTAAACTTGAGAGAAACAGAATTGGACAAATAGGCAACTTGACAGATGATGAAACTCAGACACTGGCAAATGCCAGTTAACGTGTGCCAGAATGAAAAACCTAAACTGCCCCAATCTGTGACCCTGTCCTAACTTATCCCTAAGCACTAAAAGTAAAAATGATCAGAACTCAATTATCAGCACTCCGAAACTAGACAAGATATTATAATATAAAAGGAAGCACAGAAAAGTCCCACAATTTAGGAAAAATATTAGTCCCAAACTTATTTTAAACTTCACAATAAGTTAATGGTAATTTCATCTCACAAAAGCTAATGATAACACACGTCTAAGTCTCTAATAATTCCTAAATCCATCTTCAATTCCCTTTCATTTCTGATGCAAGGTGCTGGAAACCTATTGCTATAGCAGATGTTGGATTACATGTGGATTAGTAAAAAAGGTTTCCCTCTCTTTTCTTATCATTATGAAGCTCATTGTGGCTTGGTTATAGTCTCTTGGATGCATTTCTGTAGTTTACCAAGAAAAGATCTGCTCTCTGCAAGATGTTATTTTTATTCTTTTATGATCACCCTGAGCACATCAACATTAATTTTCCATTTTATTTCACCTAACTAGCTAGTATCTTAGTGACTTTTTTTTTTTTTTTACAATCTCTCAAGATTTTAGAGACACATTTGTATTCTCTTTCTTCCCTCATTTACTTACTATTTCTTACTCTGACTTACTGCTTTTCGTTCCTTTTAAGTATGGCCAGAAGTTATCCTTACATCAGCTCTTTCACAACAAGCATACTGATCAGGGGGATAAAGAGAGGGGGAGATCAATTTCAGAGTGTTTTAGCATTGCAGATACTGAGGTAGGGACAAGGTTAATTACAGTGTAAGCAACAGAAAACTTACAGGACAAGATGTTCTTGCAAGATGAACTCTTTCAGGGCAAAACTGCAGAATTTACCTTCTTCTCTAATAGGATTGACAGTCTTTGTAGCTGTGAATGCAACCCAGAATTGAAACTACAAGCATGGTGTTTGCAAGCAGGCTGCCCTATAAATTTTATATTGTCTCATTTTAGTATCAGTAGACCAATATTTGTTCTTACTTTTCTCATGCTATCTTACTTATTTTACAACCATAGTGTTCTACTTAGCATCTGTAAAGTTCTTTAAACACTTCATATTGTAGGAGCTCCAAAAGAGCCATGTTGTCTTACATAACTAGGAATCTGACATAATTCACAGAGAAAGGAAAGAAGATTTAAACCAACTCTACAGCACGCAGTTTTTCTTTGTGAATTCTTCCCTCTACATTTTCATGCAGTAGCATTGTAAATTAATTACAAGGCTGCCAATTTTAGTTCTGTGTTTATCATATGAAATTACACTTCAGTTCCCAATAGTAGGTTGTATAAAGGCCTATTTTAAGTTGATGAAAAAATGTTTTTTATTTATTAGTTTTCATTTCACAAATAGAATCTTTTTCGTTCATGACTGACTGTTATAACAGCTTTGAGTCTTTGAACAAGTAAAGATTTGTTGTTATTTGAAAGCTTGAGCCTTTTGGTTCAAAATAATTAATAGGACAGGATTAAAGAAAAAGCTATTTAATTATTCATTAAATTTGGCTTAATTACAATCAAATGACCTCTTTAAATTGAAAAGTACTTGGTGAAAGTAGAAGCCAAATGAGTTTTTTCTGTATAAATAATAACTCTGTTTTAACTTTAAAATTAAATTAGAAAAAAGTACACTATCCATAGTGTAGTTTTGTAATACGATGCACTTTGATTTACTTGATTTTTGAGCACATCTTATTTAACATTCATGGAGTTTTCTTTCCTGAATGATCTTGCATCTCCCTAGCTTTATGGATTGTAATTCCACTGTAGTAAAAAATTACACTGGGAGTTCCATAAAGATTTTTTTTCCCTTCCATTTGATGCCTGATTTCCACCTTTCACTGAAGCAAATAGATTAATCATATTCCAGGACAACATGCACATGCAAAAACTACATTTGCAACACATTAGCATCTGCTTTATTACACATGACTTTTCTTAATCCTGGATCTCCTTCTTCTAAATGATATAACTAGAAACAATTCACTAATGCACATGATATTCCTTCAGTGTAATACCCGTCTGTAAAATAACTAAGTACACTTGATTTTCCAAATTCTTTTTTAAAAAGCATATAACCAGAGGATAAACAGATCTATAAGGACCAACAATTGTAACTAAATTACTGTACCATGTTTACCCTGCATGACTTTGTCATATCGATGGTAATCTACTATTTAGTCTAAAGAACAAATTAATAGCTAAACTTGAGAGCCAATATTCTTCAGAACATCTTGCTGATTAGAGAGGAGGAGTGGGTGGGAAGAAAAAATGGGTTTCTATGACACACAGTTGGTCAGCAGGCAGTTGCCTTACCCATTGGAGGTTTTTTCCTGCCTTCCTGTAAGTAAGGGAACCCACCCCTTGCTGCTGCATTAAAACACCACCCACCAGGAATCAAGATGATTTAAGCTACAATTAAAGCAGTACAAGAATTGGTGTAATCACAGTAGCTAAATAAGAATGATGCTAATTACTGGTCACTGACATACTTCAACTGATGAACAGCCTATTAGTCTTAGAAATGATGGATGTTTATTACTCTCACATTGTGTGATCAGCACATGTGAAAGCAACTTCCTGTGGAGTTAAAATGAAAAATGAGCTGCTCCTTAAACAGAAAGAGAAGTTTACTGAGATAGTTGGAAAATGTGTTTTTGTTTTGTTCTAATTCTTATGGATAGTTAGATGGAAAATTATGGAGGAAAATGGAAGAGTTATCTTTTTTTGAAACTCACTTCCTCTGTATGGACATTACAAAGGGTCCCTAGCTTGGATACTTTCCAGAAAGCAAGTATTTTCTTAATTGGGACTGGTTTTTTTTTTTTTTTTTAAATTTGCATTGCATGTTTGTGGATCAAATCTGTCTGTTCCCATATTACTTCTACCATGGTTATAACAGATCTTGGTTAAATACAGATTTTTATTGCAGTACAATAAATGTTATTTTTGTATTCTGAAAAATATAGAGAGATCATGTCACAGACATGGGAGTGGGGAGTGGGATGTGGCTGTACTGACCTCATCTTTCATTTTGGGTAAATTCTGCATGACAGTTGCTCTGACCACCCACAAAAGCATCCCAGAATTGTGCTCTACCTACATTGAGCCAATGTAGATGCTCCTTTGTATTTCCCTGTTAACAGGGTTTATCTTTGCTTTGCACATTCCTGGTTTTCTTAAGAGTTTCCTGGTACAAACCAGAGCAAGCACTGTTAAGAGAGTCCTTCCCATTCCTGTCAACAACTCCAGACAAAATATCCAATTCTGGATAGAATTCTAGAATTAAGTTAGTTTTAAAATATGCTGCCCACGGTGATCCTAAAAAGGAACTTTAAAATGTCACTGGGAAGTTCCTTTTGGAATCAAAACAGGCAAACCAAGGAAGTTTCGTAACTTGCATAAGGAAGTTCCTTATAGAATCAAAACAGGCAAACCAAAAATGCTGATATTAATTTGTGGTGCGTAGTATAGTTTGAGTACCAGTTATCTGAGAATTCACCATTCAGTTGTGCCATAACTTGAGATCAAATGAAATGTGCAACCTACTTACTCCAGATGTAAACACCTCAGTGCTAGTAGAGAATTTCAGCTGAAGGCTTTTAATGCTAAAGTAGAGTTTCTGAATAGTTCTGAACTAATCAGATCTTTAAAGCTTGGAATAAAGCTGAAATGTTTAGATAGGCTTTTCTGTGATTTATGTGGTTTCCTTGCTTTTGACAACTGCATTCAGATAAATACTGATAGTGAAATTTCCTCATGGTATCTCTTGTGGCACCATTATTTTATAATTTATTAACTTAAAACTAGTACACTATTATGAGCATATTCAAAAAGGTTAATGGACTTGAAAATGTCTTAAATATCTGTTTAACATACTACTATTTTTTTTTCTGTAAGAAACACCTCATGTGCTTTACCAAACCATTGCTTGCCTTTGGGACATTACAAGTGTGCCTTATCAGTGCACATACTAATTGTGCTGCTTGTAGCAGAAAATTAATGCTCCCAGTTATTGTTTGCATGCTTGGTCTTAACCTCATAACTGTAGCAGAATAACAGTCACATATTATTGCCTTATATATTCAAATCAGGTTTTCATTGTCCTGAAGTACACAAGCTAATTTTTTCCTTGTAAAAATAATAGTACATTTTCAAGCATTTTACCAATGTTGTATTACATTTCCACCAGCAGCTGAGTACCATCAGCTCACAGTCAACAGTGTCTGAATGGATTTCATATCAAATATAATTAGAAAAATTTATTTTCTAATTATAGAAATAGACAGAAATAGAAATTTGTGTTTTACTTTTCAACTTTCTTGTGTATAAGCAGACTAAATATCATTCACATTATCAAAAGTTAGAAAACAAAACAGAACCAATGTCAACTAAATGTGCTTAGCTGAACACAGTTGTTACAGAACATGTTTGATATATTTCATTCTTCTCTTGCCTGAATATTATGAAAACCTTACGCATTATACACAATATTTGGGGGTTTTATAGCTATCATAGTATTAGCTTTCAGTTTTTCACTGTGATTGGTACTGAAATTACACTACATATTTATAAGTTTGCTTTAGGGGAATGCAAACATATTAAGGGAGACACAAATTTGAGGTAATAGAGATTGCGTTAAATTAATTCTATTTCTCTCCTATGCTCATGTTTACCCTGTTAAGTAACTAGTTGTGCCTCCAAAGGGACGGACAAATGAATTACTGTTCTGAAAACTTTTTGCTTTGGAAAGCACCCCTTTGTACTAAATACAATTTTATCCATTCTAATATTGGCCTACAGAAACTTATACTGTAAAAGAGTAAAGCAAGTCCTACGGCTTCCTTCACTGGACAGCTCAAGGCCTTAGTGAATAACACTAGTGAATTGAAAGGCTATTTTAAGCCTATTTTGACTAAGCCCTTGCTGGGATTATAGCATCTGCATTCTGCTGCAATAGACTACAGTTTATTTTGATAATGGCATGACACTGAAGCTGTTAAGCAGTGGTTAGTGATAACACCCTCAGTTGTTTTAAAAACTGAAGATTTCGGCTAGATGCAATACAGCAAGGGAAGAGGACTTAGGCTAATAACAAGGAAGATAGGAGTGTAAGGAGAATGATGTAAATGATGTCTTTAAGGAGCATTCAGGCCCTGCATTTCCATCTGTTTTGAGAAACAGTAAAGAAAGAAAATTCTAACAGTTTGAACTATAAAAACACAGACTTTTTCTGCTCTGCTGGACTATAGGAAACAATTTCACATTCTCTACACACCATGGAAGTAAATGCCTGATGTCAGTCATACCACATAACAGATAAAGGCCTTCAAGATCAAAAAGATTAAAGCACCACAAGTTCTCAAAATGTTTTATTTTCCCCAATTGAAAAGCATGTAGTAAGATTTCTGTGGAAATTCATGTACAGCATGGCCATTAAAAAGTTTACAGGAAAAATAAGTCCCAATGTAAATGAAAATTCCATTTTGCTTTGCATTCCTTTAACAGGTGTTTCAACCCTGATTTTACCTGTTTCGAGAGCCTAAACTCAATGACTTGACAGCAAAAGATTTTGAATAAGCTCTTTGTTCAGTCTTGAAGATATAAGACAAACTTTAATGTGAGGATATTTTGCATCTCAACAGAAAAAATCAGGTTATCTACATACAGCTCTCTACAGAGCACTGTAGAGAAAAAAAGATAGAAGTGAAACATTGGAGACAGCCAAGTTGCCCCCTTCTAAAGGAGGAGAGTAGCTGCACGTGCTGCTTCACCTATCAAAGAATTTTCAGTGTCATGAAATTTGCTATCACTGGCTTTTATATAACTGTATATATATTTTATATAACTGTAACCCTACTGTTTCTAGATAAAACAGTTATGTTTCAAGCATTCAACATAATGCCTTGGTCATTTGGTCACCATCAAGAAACATCAGAACTAAAAAGTCATCATCTGTTTTATGACAGGTTGGAAAGACAATGCTTTTTCACTCTCCCTGCAAATCAGGTAGCCTAACAAAAAACATCCCTTGTTCTTCTGCCATCACTATCAGGTAAGAGCTGTGCTGAGGGATTCTGTTCTGCTAGAGAATGAAGGTGCTACAGATTACACAGATTTCATCATTCATGCAAATAGTGGTAGGCCCAACCAGCCAATCTCTTTCATATGGGATACAATCCAGACAGATTTTTCTGCTTGTCTGAAAGGTTTTGTTTGTTTGTTTGTTTGTTTTTTTTTAGCAATTCTGACTCTAGAATCCATCTTCAAATGAATCTGCATGAATAGATCTCTGCACTTTGAGAACAGCAATAACAAGTAGCTTGAAAAGAATTCCAAGGGTCTTTCTGATTCATTTTCAGATTGGAGCCATATTATAAGAAATATTTCTCTTTGGAAAGAGCGCTTCTCAAAGGTTCTTTTAATGATTTTCAGCATGAAATGAACAATCCGGATGATTAAGGGCACGTTAAACTGGCCAAACCTTGAGAGTTAATAGGTTCCTGGCTATTTATTATAACAATGATATACCTGTGCTTTCAAGCATGTGCCAATGAATAAAATCCCTTACAACAGGACACTAATGTTATCCATAATATTGTCAAAACCATTGCAATTGCACTTTGTCTCATCAGCAGCTGGAGTCTGTGAGGGGAAAACATTTCCTTTGTCTTGGGAAGGCAAGATAGAGCTATCAGTCTGAAAATAATGCCAGTGTACAGTACAAGCTAGGTTGCAATTAATCTAGTTCCTAATTTTTACTGTCAGTTCGGGTTCTACTTCTAAAGGACACCAAGAAACTTAAAGCTGTGATGATTTTCTACATGTTAAAAGCATACCCTTTTATTCTAGAAGACTTATGTCTCTTAGACCTAATTTTAAAATTTCTCTTAACTTTAAATATGACAGTGATAAAATTTTTTGAAGCCCAGATCATCTTTAAAAAGATCTGGAGTGAATCCAGCCAAAAAATGTCATTATTAGCTCAGCTCTTTTTTAAACGAGTCTAAAGTTTTTCTGACTCACTTCACTTAAAACTTCTGCTGCCAAAAAAATCTTGGAGCATAAAGTGTGTGCGGAATCAACGATGGGCTATTTTCTGACATATTTTGGGCATAATGCATGAGGAAGCTGTTACCTTCCTATATAAAGACTAGGCCCCATACGATTTCTTTAAAACTTGTTGGCAGTGTAATTAATTGACAGCAGTAAGGCTCACTGCCATCATGAAACCAATTGCTACCTTTTTTTTTTTTTTTGCACAATTGGTTTGTAAAGTCTCTGCAGTGAGGATTGTGCATTACAGCTAGCTCATAGGCTTTTCCAAGTGCCTACTGAAGTATTAAGGATAACCACCACAAAATGCCCAATTGAGAAATATTTCTAGAATGCAGAGAAGTTACTGAAACTATTTCATAAATTTATAATATTTTAAATAGTGTGCATCACCTTGAAATAGGTATATGTCTTGACTAAATTTCTCTTTATGCTTAAGCCAAAAAGACTTAGACCACAGCAAAAGTGAACAGCTAATTTGAATATGTCCAGTATTTTTGTGGGGTGCCTCCAAGAGAGCACACCTCGTCTGCAGCTGATGCAGAAAAAGGTACTATTAGCCTGCTAGGAACCACAATTATTTGAGCCTCATCTGGAAGTTAAAAAAAAAAAAAAAAAAAAAAAAAAAAAAAAAAAAAAAAAAAAAAAAGCTTACTCTGGCACAAGAGGAAGAAAATTAAGGCAATGTACATCCCACCTAATCAGAATGAATGAGAAGACATTTTCAATTGATTTTTTTTTTTTTGAGGAAAAACAGCAGCAAGTAAACTTCCCATTTTGAGAGGTTTAAGTATCAAAGTATGGATCAGAATGATTAAAAGCAGTGTTCATAGAAAAGAATGACTTACAACATCCAACAAATAAGAAAACTATCTGCAAATTTACTTTTAATTCAACTTTAAAAGTTAATTTGTATGAAAATGGACTAACACATTATATTTGTAACTAATTAGCTGAGCAACACTCAAATGCTAATTAAGCACCAAGAATTAAGCAGTCAGTAACAAGGAATAAAAGGTAGATATACAGAACTAATACTGAGACATGTGCACAAAGGGCCAGAACAAAAAGAAATTTTAATTAAAAGATAATGTCAAAAGGATAGAATGTTTTCTTGGGATAACAGTCTCCTGCTGCTAAATAAATACCAAGGTGAAGTCCAGGCATCCATCAAAACTGAATGCCAAGCCAAAGACAGTATATTTTAAAAGGGAAGTCATTTATCTGGAACTCTCATAAAAAGACATTATTCCTCTTGAGAAAAATAATACTTCAGTACATTTATCAGTTGTTTGATGAATATTACTGCTATTGAACCATTTTTCATGATGATATTATTGACTAGCTGTACAATTTCATAAGAAATGATTTTTGTATATGCTCAAGTAGAATAAGCAAAGTACACTTAGAAATTGGCTTTTGACTTGAGCCTCTGTTATTTTTCTGCTGTGTCTATTAGCTGTGAAATTGGAAATAAGCTCCCTGGTAAATCTTGTCCTAACAAAGATCAGTGGGAGTTCTGCTACCAATTAAAACAAAAACATTATTTCACCCTTTATTTTTGTATTCTACCGTTGACATTCTGAGTTGCTTTTTCTTACTGGTACCTTGCATTTGAAAGTGAAAAAATACATTTTCCTATATAAAAACACTGTAAGTGTTAAAACGCCTCAAGTTCCATAATATAAAATCACTTATTTAAGGGTTTAAAATCTTCTAACTTCCATGACCATAAACCAACTAATTATCTTGTTCATTTCCTGCTTTCCTTTATCAGGCCAGTTTTGCAACTGATTCTATACAGCCTTTGCCCTATGGTTCAGGTCACATAGATTGCTACACATAAGGGACCATAAAAAACATTTCTGCAAGTAGGGAAAATGCATGAGTTTCTACATAGGGGAAGCCTTGGTCACACCTCCAGCTTTGTGCTAGTTACACCTCTTGTGACAGCTCTTACCCCTTCCTTAAAAAAAGCCCTACTTGAGCTTGTTCAGCTCTCCCCAATGGTAGTCAGCAGCTGGGGGAGCTGCACTGCCCCTGGCCCTGCCTGCTGCCACTCAGTACCAAAGTACAGGGACACCAGGGCTCCCCAAGCAGTTCAGGCTCAGCCTAGTGCCAGCCCAACACCTGAATTACACCCAGCCCAGGCTTTCCTGGGAGTGAGGCAGCCCTAGAGCTCCATACCTGGCACCTGTGCTTTGCTTGATTGTCCTAATACATATTAATATGGAGACAGAAAACAAAAGCCCTATTTTTTTTGAGAGAGAGAAAAGGCAGGCTTCAAAGCAGGCTTTACCTTTTGCAGGTAACACTTCCCAGGCCTCACTGCTACCCCAGCCCAAGAGCTGCTACCACCTCCAGCAAGCCTCCCCAGAGCCCAGCTGCTGAGAAACACGTAAGAAAATGGCTGCCTCGTCCTCGCCTCCCTAAATAGCCGTTAACGGCCGCCGCGGGGCACGCCGGGAAATGGCCGCCGCCACAAAAGCCGTTAACGGCGGCACAGTCCTTTCCTCTGTGAGCTGCTGCTTAGACTCTGCGGTGTAGAGCGGCTTGGAGGCTACTGGCCCCGCTCCCGCTCTGCCTGCTTGCCCGCCCGCCCTGGGGCGGCCGCTTTTTGTCTCCGCCCCGGCTGGGCGGTGCGGCGGGCCGGGCTGCGGGAGCCGCGGAGACCCTTGCCCCGCACGCCCTTGGCGGCGCTGTGGCTGCGCGGCGCCCACCGCGGGGATGTGAGTACCGGGCGCGGGACCCAGGGAGGGAGGGCGCCCGCGGGGAAGTGGCCTGGGCCGCC
>VZSV01000005.1:3378973-3405955 GCA_013398735.1 Nothocercus julius
GCGGCCGCGGCGCAGGGCGCAGCCCCCTCGGCCCGCGCAGCCTTGAGGGACCTTTAGGGCCCAGAGTAGAGAATTTTCGGTCTTCATGCGTTTTACTTGCAGAAGTTGTCCATTCTCTCTTGCTGAGACAAACAGGGCTGTCCAATCTGGCCTAACTCAACAGCGGGAGTTGTGTGGGAGCTGCAGACTTAGGTTAAAAACTTCAATTGTGCCTTTGTGTCCTGTTGTTGTCTTTAAATTGCATTTTAAAAGGCCTTTTTTGTATGCATATTTAGGCTGAAAATAAGGGAGCTTTTGTTTTTATTGTGTGTCTGACAAAGGGCCCTTCTGTCTTGCTCAGCAACTTGTGAAGGTTTTTGCAAACTGAGATTTGCAGAGCAGGAGGTGTCCCATGCTAGTTGGGTAACACTGAGCTTGGGGCAAAGGAAGGAGAAGGGTGCTGGGGGAGTAGGTGTGTGTGAACACAAAACTGTCCCTTTGCCCGGCCTCTTGAGCAATGCACATACATGCCTTAGCTAAACAAATAATGTTTATGTCTTAAATGCAAAGCACAGCATTTGTTGCCTCTTCACTAAAGAGGCTGTGAAGGAGGGATCTGACCTGGCTGTGCTGTGCTCCCTGTGTGTAGAAAACATAAAAATTAGAGAGGCAGCAATAGTTAGCAGAGGAGTTGTGGACATGTGGTACACAGATACAAACTCAATGGCTTTTTCTGGACTGATAGTAAAATAATCTGTTGCTTCCAAGAAGAGATTCAAAAGTTGTTTCAGTCTTGTATTAATATGTGTATCCATCACATTCCTACATGTGTCAAATGTAGGAAGAGTGGGGCTTTGCAACTGTTTGCATATAGACTCAAAATATGAATATCTTTAAGTTTATATTGACTGGAAGCTAAATGTATGTTCCAAGATAAAATTACCACTTAATGAATTTGGGAAGGTTGGAGGAGGGAAGCAAATGTTTTCATTCATTTCTGCAATGAAGTTAGTCTTGTTATTCCTTTTTTCCCCTGCTACTTGTTTGAGAGCTTAGCTGTGCCAGTTAGAAAGGGGATGATGATCTCACCAATGCTAATGCTGAAGAGCAATTAGACAAGGAGCAAGTGTTCCCTTTGGTAACCAAGGGACCTGGCATCTTCAAGAACCATTCTTAAAATAAAGTTGATATTACTGGGAACCCCAAATATGGAATTTGAGTTTGAGTTAAAAATGATTAGACTTCAGGTACAGTTGCTAGAAATGGTGACTAGCTTTTTTTTTATCTTTTAAAGGCCTCACAGAACTGAGTTGTATCAGGATGTTCCATCAACATGCTGGCCTATCGTATATTCTCCAGACTACAACATCACATTCATGGGACTTGAGAAACTGCATCCTTTTGATGCAGGAAAATGGGGAAAAGTAATTGATTTCTTGAAAGGTAAAATAACAAGAAGGAACCTACCTTTTAGACTAACAGCTGCACAAAAATTAATGAAATTAGAGATTTATGCTAGTAGTTGTCAATGTAATAGCGACTGTACTTCATTGCTTCTTTTGAAGATTTAAGCTGTGCTTTTATTTATATTTGGAGTCCTTCAGTTTTTTATATATTTACAGACTTAAATCTTAGCAATCTATATTGGTTGTTAGCATTTCTGAGGTGAATTCAATACCATCTGTTGGGTATTGCTAAAGAAATTGCATATGCAATATTTAAAAGATGACATTGTGTCTATAGTTGGAGCAGACATTTTACACTGGGGCTTCTTAATAAATAGATTTGTGTCTCAATCCTTTGAAAATACATGTGTTAGTTTATTTCAGGAAATAAAATATAGACATGGTTTCTGTTAAGTGTGGAACTCCTGAAATGGGAATGCAAAAGCAAGCTTGCTGAACAGCCAGCCCTCCCTGGAGCATGGCTGATTTTCCTCAGAGTAACCAGATACAGGTAATTTCTTTCTGGCCCAGAATTTAATGAAACTGAGTAAGGAGTATGAAGAAACACAAATGCAGTAGTGCAATGGGCTATTTTAAAATATTTCTCTTGATAATCTGAATGTAAGCATGAACTGTGTAGGATTTCATTGCTTGGCTTTTATAAGAAACAAGTATGTGGAATTTTTGGAAATCATTTCCACATTTACCTTAGAAGTTAACACTATAATCTTGGCCATAAGCATGACTTGAGGTAGGTATAGAATGCCGTATTCTTATACAGGTTGTCCAGAGCTCCATGTTTCCATACTTGGCAATTTTAAAATGTTTAGTAAATAGTAAAGATATTTTCCTCATATGCTAAATTTAAGTTAGCTCTTGCTAACAGCATCACTGCTGTTTGCACTTCCAGCTTTTCTGCTTTGAGGACTAAACCTGGACCTGAAGCTGAATACAGACTCCAGTTTTGTTGTAGTGAATGGGAAATCCTTCCTGAGTTAGTGGCAACCTGACAAATGGTTTGGCTTGCAAGATCTGCATTGCAATGCAGGGAGTAGTGTGTACAACTTTGATGTAGCCAGCATGCTTCCCTTGCTTGTGAATCAGGTGAAACCAGGAAGGGAACATTCCATTTGGCTTGTAAAGCCAGAAGTGTTAATAGCTTGCTTGCTGCATTCAAAAGACATGGAGTGTGGTTGGTTCTGAGACTGCAGACGGTCTGGTAAACTTTTCAAGCAGAAAGATCAAAACAACTTGAATAGACATATTCTCTATGGGATGTTGTGGTAATGTTTGGGCAGAGCTTTGAAATGCCTCTGATGAGCAGAAATTCTTGTTGTGGCAATAAAATTTGATTAAAAAACTATTGAATTTGAACTAAAAAACTATCTTAAAATTTGATTAAAAAACTAAGATATATGTTGAAATATTTTAAGGAGTTGTTAAACAAAAGAACCAAAATTAGAATTTCTATGAAATATCTACATCTGAAGCTTAGGCTTGCTGATCAAGTTTGGAGGGGGAAAAATCCAGAAAGTCACTGTGCTTTGTCTCTTGCTGAGACAAAGATAGTCCCCAAGTCAGGCTTGTTCCATCTATGTAGTCCTTCAGCTAATAATCCTTTGCAGTTAAGTGCTGTCCTTCCTGCTCCAATTGACTCATATGTCAATTAAAGCATTCTGAGTCCTTTCATTTGTTGAATTTTTCTTTCCTCTAATGACTTGAAGTCTTTGTTTCTACAACCATTGTGCTAATTAATACCATGTCCTTTGACTCTGTTCCTTTGCTGTTTAAAGACTTTTATCCAGCTCTTTTGTGAAATATCTTTCCATCTTTCACAGAAAATCTGTGTCCCCAGTCACTTTACACTTGGTAAAGCTGGAAGAAGCCACAAAATATTCCAGGAAGCTCCTGGTTTCTAACCTTCTTGGATTTTGTAGTATCTGCCAGCAACATTGTTGCTGATTGCTTCCTAGAAGATCAGGGGTGGAAAATGACTTTCTACCTTTGCCTTCACAAGGATGATACTTTGTGCTTTGGCTTTCCATCTGACAAGGAATGAAATGTTTCCCAAGTCCCGGAGGAACATAAGCTTGCTGCAACAAATTGTTACTGAGTTCTTGTGTATCACTTCAGGAAAGATTGCATTAAGTTCTACCTTTTCAAGTACAGAAGTACAAAATAGAATAGATGCAGTCTTAGACCTCAAATAGCTAAATATCAATTTGTCTAGGAAAATCAGTGTTATAACCTTCTTTTGCTATTTGTCATGATAATAAACAAATCAGCAGATTTTTCTGCACTATTTTTTTTGTCACACCCAACAATTTTCTGGCAAGTACAGCTAGATTTATGTCTTAAAATGTATTATCTTTTTCATGCAGAAATCTTAGAGATTTCCTAATTTGCTCTTATAAAACTTTTTGGTTATTAAAATAGGAGGGAGAAAAAACTTGCTTATAGGTATTTACTGAATTTAAATGTAGGTGATTCTCTCTCCCTCTCCCTCCCTCCCTCCCTCCCTCCTTTGATTTAGGAAATTAAATACTAATGTCAGCTGTGGAATTTCTTAAAGAATAGAAAAGGCTGGAGGTGAATGCTTCTTGGTATGAGCACTAAGATTTCCCAAGTGCATTGAACCTTACCTACATTGTCTTGTGATTCTTACTGTATCTGTCTGTCCTACTTCTTGTTCAATTTGAACAAGAAGTTAGCATTCTGAAAACTTTTTCCATAAACAATACTTGTTATATTCAAACCCATTTAATATCTTGTGTTTAGAGTATGTATTTGGAGAACTTGCAAAAACAGAGTATATGAAAACGGTGTTAGTGATTTACATGTAGATGCAGGGATTGCAAAGTACTGTCTTTAGCTTAACTTCTCCTGTTCCACAATGTCACAATACACAATGCCAATTGTTATTTCTCTTGTTTCAGAAGAAAACTTAATTGTAGATGACTTGATTGTACAGGCATGTGAAGCTACTGAAGAAGATCTCATGGTTGTTCACACAAGGCGCTACCTTAATAAGTTAAAGGTACTTACCAATGTGTTTTTGAAGCAAGCTGTTGAAATTACTGTAAGGGCAACAGATATTTCAATAAGTTGATTGTAGAATCAACTTTTACATTATGAAGAATGGCATTGTATTTCAAATTAGATTTAAATATTTAAATACTAAAGGAAAATACTAAAGGAAAGTTATAGAAGTAGAAATTTGAAATTACAGAAGGGAACAAAAGAGGGTCTATTGTGTTACAAAGGTAACCTGAAAAATGTTCTGTTATAGTGCTGTCATTCAAAAATCAACATAAAATTGATATTTAATTTTTAGCAAGTCAAGTCCATGCATTTTTTGCTTTGATTTAATGAAGTTCAGTCGCCATAGTAAAAAAATGAGTTCCTTATACAGGTTACAAGGCAATGTAGTAAAAAATAAAAATTACATGATAGCTGGAAGAGCAATTTCATGAATGAAGACTTTCTGAATGCTTCTCAGAGGAAAGAACTCCAAGGCAATAAGAATAATTTACTTAATTTGGACTGCCTTTAACATGCTTTTCTTAAAAGCACTTAACATTTAGAATAATTCTTGGTTATTATACTGCTGTTTTTGTGTTATCTTAATGCATCTAAAATGATATTTCAGCAATGTTAAATGAACATAAGAAAAACTGTTTCAAAGTCAATATTCTTACTAGCAGTAGAGTTTTAGTCATTAAAAGGGTAGATTTTGAGTTAAAAATACAGTTCTAAAATAGAAAATATATTGAAGAACACTGAAATAGACTATACAGTTAGATGGTATTATAAATGCAAGATTTGCCTCATACGTTCAAGCTTTATGTAATCCATAAGAATATTAGTTTAAGGATCAGGTTGTCAGTCTCTGAGTATGGGGAGGAAGTAATGGCTGTGTTGTAGACCCTGTCTGTATCACTGGAATACAAAGTTGAAAGATGAATATAGAGGCTGGAGAGAGTCAGGATTTAATTATAATCTTGAAGTTTAACTGTATATAGAGGCTTCTAAAACCAGCTCATGTCAGTTTACATATTAACAATGAATAAAGAACACACTGGGCATTTCCAAATGAAACATATGCTAAATTTATGTGCTTGTATTTTAAGTTACATTTATGTGAGGCATCTCTGAAAATATGTTCAGTCATCTGTAGATGGAATTGGATACTAGATGAGTGTAGGTAACATTTTTACTTGACAAGTCTACTTGGAGGGCAGAGAAGATATATGTATTAGAAAGTTTGTTTGGGGTAATTAAAAAGAAGACTTTTTTGAGAAACATCTTTGTCCTTGAACAATGAAAGAATGGTTGTAATGCTGTTTCTGGAATGCTTTATATTTCTGTATAAGGGATCCATTCTCTGTGCAGTTTGGTTCACTTTTGCATTTTTTTGAGCTATTGTACTTTTTCCTTCTTTGCTATGTACTTGAAATTTTATGCATCATTAGATGTTATTTTGTTACAGCTGTGTGTGCCACTGAGCTTTTGATGTCATAGAACCACCTACATCTTGTTATTGAATCCCTTTTTGAAGCCAGGAAGGTATAATGTGTATAGCTTAAATTTGAAGTGGCATAGTATTTTTAGTACATATAGGATGTCTTTATAAAGAATTAGCTGTATGAATTGTCTGTAGGTGTTTATAAGCAGTGTATTGTGCATATTCAGATGTCTCTGGTTCATCCTTTCCTTGGGAAAATGTTTCCTTCAACTGTAGAAATAGGAAGATGTCATATTTTTGATGCTAGAGAATTCTTGCCAAGCACCTAAAGTGTTTAGTGCAAATGAAAGTGTGATGAGAGTGAAACTCCCCAGGGTATCTTCTATACTGTCTTATCCAAGAACCACTGTGCTATATTTTTGAGACAAAATTTCAGGGTGTTCTTTTACCTCATCATCTCCAAATCCTACAAAGATGTCTGCATTTGTGAGAATACCTAGGTCACTCTTAGTAGTAAGCTGTAGTATTTTTCATTTACATTTTGGGGATGAATTTGCTAGCAGACTTCCATGCACATTTAGGAGAGCAGGAGGTGTTTAGTGAGTAGCTGAGAAAGTTGACCTAAAGATAGAGTGGTTGAAGAGAAGCAAAACTGTATGCAGGAAGTATATCAGGTAGTACTGTAAGCTTAGTTCTGCATTAGGAGGAAGGGTGTCTCTGCCCTGAATAAGATAACATGAGTGGTCTTGCAACAAAACTTGTTTTTTTGAATTGTGATTTCTCCCCTTCCCTGATTACCTTTGAAGAATGTAGGTCCTTATGGTAATGATAATAATGATGATGTGGTTAGCGGTGTCCCCCAGGGGTCAGTCCTTGGCCCAGTTCTGTTCAATTTATTCATTAATGACCTGGTTGAAGGGATGGAGTGCTCTCCCAGCAAGTTTGCTGATGATACGAAACTGGGAGGAGTAGCTGACAGCCCAGAGGGCTGCGCTGCCATCCAGAGGGACCTGGACAGACTGGATAGCTGGGCAATGAGAAATCTTATGAAATTCAACAAAGACAAGTGCAAGGTCCTGCACTTGGGGAAAAATAACCCCGGTCACCAGTACAGGCTGGGGACTGACCTTCTGGAGAGCAGCACTGCAGAGAGGGACCTGGGCGTCATGGTGGATGACAAGTTGACCATGAGGCAACAGTGTGTCCTCGTGGCCAAGAAGGCTAATGAGATCCTGGGGTGTATTAGGAGGAGCGTCTGCAGCAGGTTGAGGGAGGTGATCCTGCCCCTCTACTCAGCCCTGGGGAGGCCACACCTGAGTACTGTGTCCAGTTCTGGGCTCCCCAGTACAAGGGGGATGTGGAGCTGCTGGAGAGAGTCCAGCACAGGGCTATGAGGATGATCAGGGGGCCTGGAACATCTGCCCTATGAGGAAAGGCTGAGAGAGCTGGGCCTGTTCAGCCTGGAGAAGAGAAGGCTGAGAGGAGACCTCATCAGTGTCTATAAGTACCTCAAGGGAGGCAGTGAGGAGGATGGGGCTGGCCTCTTTTCAGTGGTGGCCACCGACAGAACTAGAGGAAACGGCCACAAACTGAAGCACCAAAAGTTCCACAGGAACTTTAGGAAAAATTTCTTGACCGTGAGGGTGACAGAGCACTGGAACAGGCTGCCCAGGGAGGTTGTGGAGTCTCCTTCTCTGGAGACCTTCAAGACCCGCTTGGATGCAGTCCTGTGCCACATGCTGTAGGTGACCCTGAGTGTGCAGGGGGGGTTGGACTAGATGATCTCTAGAGGTCCCTTCCAACCTTAAGCATTCTATGATTCTATGATGAATTCTGTGTACTTTGCCTGCAGTGTTTTTGTACTCATTGTCTTGTTCTAGTGTTACATAAAATAGTGAGTATTCTGCATGTAACACTGAAATTTTGGAAGGGAATAGGCAAAGAAATTAAACTTGGAGATTTCAGATTTTCAGATAATGAGTCTTACATGTGAACCATTTTTGTCAGGTATTTTATAATATGAGCGAATACTGAAATGCGAAAGACATGGATCATGCTTTTTTCAGTGGCGTGTGGGATATGCTCTTGAAGTGACACAGGTGATTGAAACTTGAAAACTTGGCTGACCAATTTTATATATTTTAAATCATATAGGCTTTAGTTGAAAAAAGTTAATTAACAAGCTTTGACTTCCGTCTTACCATGTAATTGCATCTACTATGTGATAAGAGGTACTTGCCTGTTTGCCATGTAGTGAACTTGTTACAGCTGGTGTATTTAGCAGTGGTTGTAGGATACTGGAGATTTGACACAGCAGAATTAGACTGATAAAAAATAATCCTTTCAGCCTGTGATATTTCTGCCTGTTCGAGGTATCCAAACAAACAACACTGCATAGATTTTTGTTTGTGTGCCTTGCTTTAGTCCTACGTTATTGTGCTTTTTGTTTTTTATGAAAACTTAATGAAAGTTTTGTGAAGCTGAGTGTCTCTCTATAAACCCTCTTGAGGTTTTAAAAATGCTGTTTTTTAGCTAAACTTCCAGGCAAGTGTTAATATATGAGGCTAAGAACTTCATAAACATACAAAATTATTATTTTGATGGTAAAGCTTCTTGAATGTGTATGGAGAAAAAAAACAATGATACTCATTTACAAGTTAAAAAAAAATGTTGGATTGAAGTACTTGCACTGTTTTTCTTTAAGCAATATTCCTATGTAGTGAATGCTGTGGGCTGCTTTCTTACAGCTAAAGTTTCAAATAAAGGTTTTGCTGGTTGATTTTCCTGGAACTAGCACCTTGCTATCATTAGATTGCTACAGTGCAACACCCTGTTACTGTCAAGTGTCTTACCTTGAGCTGGAGACTTTTGTGAAGGTTCAACTTTCATGTCTTTAAGGTTGTCTTCTGTGAAGTAATTCAAACTAAACTTGTTTTGGCTGCTGAAGATGGACTTAAGTAAATTGCTCCTCAGTGAGTTTCTAAATATAACACCATATTAGTAGTTTGGTTCTGCAAATTTTTCCTTGAAGTTGGAGTTTGCTACAGAAAATTATCAAGGATTTAAACATCATTTGAATGTAGATGTTAAGAAAATTCCAGAGTTTTGACTTGGCAGTTATAAAATTGGATTGCTATGAATACATAATGTGAAAGCCAATACATCCAATTTTGGTTTTGATCATTTCTATGCTGCTTGTGTTAGTCAAGGATGTATCATAAAAGCAATTACTTTGTTGTTACTTTATTTTTCAGTTTAACTTTTATC
This sequence comes from Nothocercus julius, assembly GCA_013398735.1. NCBI lineage: Eukaryota > Metazoa > Chordata > Aves > Tinamiformes > Tinamidae > Nothocercus > Nothocercus julius. The sequence goes on from VZSV01000005.1 coordinate 3,388,130, forward strand.
TCTTGAGTACTTACTGTTTATACAGTTTGGAAAGGGGCTTAACCTTACTAAGAAGTTTTTATTGTTAAGGGAACATAAGCTAATAGTGACATAATTTAAATGAAGTTCTGACAAGTAATACACTTAAAGTTTGGCTTTAGGTAACTGTATTAAGATTCAAGAGATTACTCATCAAAATTAAGCTTGAATCCTATAGAATCTGGACTCAAATTAGGAAAATTAATGTTTCTGAAGTTTGGGGCTTTTTTTGATATAACATCTTCAGACTGTATGATGCTTAGTCAAAGCTAATGATGCTGCCTAGCAGTTAATTTTTTGGGAAAAGGAGGATTAGCTTAAAATAGAGAAAGGTTAATGGGTAACCTGATGTTTTTGCCTTTGGAAGAAAAGGAGTGAAGTTTTTTTTTGGGGGGGAAGGAGACTTAAATTCAGACACTTAATATTTAGGTATTAAAATATTCTATGATTATGAATAAAGGTGTTAAATGGAGTTAATAGAATAAATGAAGGCATACTACTGATTGGAATGTTATATAGTCTATTCTTGGCATCCGAAGTGGTTGTAATTTTGGTTACGTTATAGATCACAGAATGGTTGAGATTGGAAGGGACTTCTAGAGATCTAGTCCAACCCGCCCCTACTCAAGCAGGGACACCTACAGCATGTGGCACAGAGTCACATCCAGGTGGTTTTTGAAGATCTCTAAATCCCTCTCTACCCTCACCCTATTCCTACTCAGTAGATATTTGGAGGAATACGTGGTAAGGTCACTTGCAGTTTGACTGTGTGCCTTCTACATATCAAAATACTGCTTAAGACGGATGTTACAAATACCTAAAACAATTCAATTAAAACAAGAAAAATCAAAGAGCAGTACTTTGGAATGGGCCTACACACTGTTTCCTTTCTGAGATAAACTGATGGAATTTTATAAACTGATGGAATGAGAGATGAATCAGAAAAAAATGCACTGAAAAGCAGGGGGAAGATAACAAGAAGGAATGAAGAGGGAGGTGAGGGCACCAGGGTGGGGCCCTGCTCAGAGGGAAAACCATCTTTAGACAGACACTGAAGGACAGACATGTGGATGGTAGTGACAGAAATGACCTTACAATGAAGTAGGGAAAGCAAAAGCTCTCCCATACTGAAGGAGATGGCTTGAACAAGGACCATGTTTTCCTTTGGATTGCATAACTCAGAATAATTCTACCTCCTTTCTATAATATTTCACAAAAAATATTGCAAAATTTTAGGGAAATGTAAAGCAAATCAAGGACATTACTCCATAATCTCTAAAACTCAGAATAATCTATCAGATTGGGATAATATCACTTCTAAGCTGCCTTTTTAAGGGCTGTTTACCCTTGGGCTGTTTACCCTCAGGCTTGCTCCCTGTGATGGGATAGATGTCTGTCTGCAAGCACTTTGTTAGAGAATCAATAAGTTGATGATGCCAGAGTGAGAGCAAATATTTCTCAAGAAACAGTAACTTATATTCTACTATGGTAGATATAATCTGGATGTGTTTAAGTGGTTTTTAAAATCAAAGTGCAAAGAGGTATCAAATATTTTAACCCATTCCAAGATATATTTTCATGAAAGTGTGTAGTTTTTTCCTGGATCCTGATGCTTTTGTTAGCTGCATGATTTTTTCCCTGTATTTTAAGAAATATATGAGCTTAGTAACAGACTTGTGTATTCTTTACTTGTACTATGCATGAAAGTCTTTCATTGATTTCAAAAATCTGTAATAGGACTGCAGATTATTTGAGTTTTTATTGATACCTTTTCTTCCTCTTGGGATTGATTAAAAATCTAACTCCCCATTTAAATTTTCTGAAATTTCTTGTTTTTTTTCAGATTAGACATCAAAATTTATTTTGTACTCAGTGATCTCTTTTGGTTCCATTTTAGAGTGAGAGGATGGAATCTAGTTTGTTTTGATATAATTGTGTAAAAACTTGCATGGTATTTTAGTTTTTATCACATTTGATTATATTACAAAACTAAAGTACTTGATGAATGGTGAAGGGATGATGTAACAATATTTTACAAAAATAAAATATATGAAGAGCTTAAACAGAATGGTGTTGATCATCAGTAACTTATGCTTTTTTCCTCATCAGAAAACCCCCAAATTAGTGTTTCATTGCTTTGATTAATCTGACCAAAGATCCTCTAATTTTTAAACATACAGCTAACAATCAGACTACAGAATATGCAGGATCCTACTCAAATTTCCTAATACTGGAGGAAGCGGGATCTGTTCAAAATCTTAGTACACTATTTCCAATTCATAATACTTAGTACCTTAATATTCTAGTATGATAACAATTTGAAGTGTATAAGAGGTATATAGCCTTGCTTGTGACTTAGGCTGTGAAATATATCCAGAAGTTTCATAGTTGGTAACAATGTTGTTAGAATTCTTTGCAGTCATCTACTTCTGTTTTCAATAAAAACATTTGCACATTGCAAATATTTTTGTGTTCAAACTTCAAATCCTTTTCTTGATGATATTACTGTTGAACAAAAGCTTTCCTTGAAACCTGTTTTAGGAGTGTTTAATGTGTTACATAAATTCTAATCAGTTTTTCATGCTAAGGCTTACTCTATATGTTTACTTATTTGAATTTAGTTTAATTTTCTCTTTTTCTTTTGTTGTCTTTTCACTAGTGGAAAAGATATTTTAGATTTGAATGATGTATTAAGTATATATATTTATTAATACCACTGAAAGACACTTTACAGTTAGTTTAAGAGAGTTACTGGGGAACTACTGATTTACCAGCATAATGAACTTTTGATTATAAGTGATGATTCTCATAATTTTATCTTGAAGAACCACCTTAATTTGGAGGTTAGTGATAATATCTGGTCACTTGCCTCTGAAAATATCTGAGCTGTATAAAAAGTCCTGTAAGCTCCTTTTTGGTAAAATAAGTAAATAATTGATAATGAATCTTAATATCATATTTAATCAGAGTTTTTCTTCCCCCCACTCATAGTGGTCATTTGTTGTGGCTACAATTACAGAAATTCCACCAGTCTTCTTTCTTCCAAACTTCCTTGTTCAGAGAAAGGTTTTGAAACCTCTGCGAACCCAAACAGGAGGAACAATAATGGTAAGGTGCTCTTTTGTCATATTTAAATGTGTAGATCAAAACATTATAGTCTTTAAGTGGTGTTGCATAATTTGGAGCCTTGAGCTCTAATGCCTTGTGAAAGAAAAGGGGTTAGTGGTCAGTAGATAGTGAAGTATCCTTGTCTCTTCCAAAAAACTTGGAAACATTGTTATATTTGAGCTATGCTGCAATTTTAATGATTTTAGGGCCTATTTTTATAGTGTATAATGTAAATTTTCATAATAACATGAAGTACTCAGTAGATAATTGTCTAAATACATATACCTTTAGGAAACTTGCTTATGTTGGGAAGATAAGGTGAGAGTTGCTACAATCGCAAAGATTTATCAAAGGAAGTTTCACAGTCAGTTTCCAACACAAAAGTAGAGGGGAAGTTTAGAAAGTCATCTGCTTGATCTTGAAGCTATCTAGTGTGAAATGAGTCAACTGTTGCTTATTGATCTGAACAGTTAAGTAGAAATGGGTGACTTTTTCCCAAATGACTAGCACAATATGAATCCTGTGACACTTATTCTTGCAGATTGCGGTTGGAAAATAGTTTTCAGTTAAGTTCTTGCCCTTCTCAGACCTTCCAAGCTGCTGTTATTACCTCTGGAATTGTTTTGTAATTCTACATTAATATTCTTTCTCTTTTCATGGATATGCATGTTTAAGATCAAAAAATAGCAAGGTCTGAAATAAGTGGGTATGTTTATACATTGTAACAGTTTCATCTGCTTTTTCTTAAACTATAAAACTGCAATTATGAGAACCAGATAAAATACTGAAAATTTTTAAGCTATCCTTTAAGGAAAACTTATGTGTATTAGGAGTTTGGAAATAATATGCTAGGTAATAGAGGATTTTTTGAGCTTATTAGATGATGGTAGCATCTGTGCTAACCATTTAAATGATGCATCCCAGGGCATGCTTTTCATCTTTCCCTTCTCCCTTGTTCAGATTATGTTGACCTACATTTTCAGAATTTTAGAGCTTTTCTTGTACTTTTACATCACAGGAAGAGTGCTAAGGTGTTTGCTCATTTTTCTATTCTTACCAATATTTCTACTTTTGGAAGCACTAACACCACAGATTTTATCTATTTTAATAAAGTTTTCTAAAAGCATCCTTTGCTTTTCAGTTTTTTATTTGCCTGCTAGGGATTGATATTCATCTTTGCAATGCACGATTAGTTTGAAGTGTACGTCTGCCAGCATAAAATGCTTATATGATAGTAAATATCTCAAATTATGCAGAGAATAGTTTTTATGCTTTGCATTGAGAGGTCAAGTCTGAAAGACCTACAGAGGTGAAACTTCTGAAACTTCGATGGCATGTTAGAAACAAATAGTTGCATTTAGGATAGCCCATAGTGTGAAATGGTTGGCCCATTCATTCATCAAGTTTTTAATGTGATTTTCTTAAGGCAGGAAAACTTGCTGTTGATAGAGGCTGGGCAATCAATGTGGGTAAGTACAATTGTAGCAAGATTAGTATTTAATATGTTTAAAATTATATTTTTCTCATTTAGCATGCTGTGTATTCTGTTTTAAACAAGTGACTCAAGTGTACCTACCTAAAATCAAGGCTTACAGGGGAAAAGGGAAAGTACAGGATTTATTTTTTTATCTACAGTCACCCATATTGCCATTTTGTAGTTAAAATATTGAGTGCAGGGAGGGAAAAGGGTAACTAGATAAATATATATGATGTTTATTTTAAGAAAAATGTTTGTCTTGAATTGATGAAATGTTTGGAATAAAGGTAAATATTTCAATACAAATTATTTTCATTAAATTATGTGTAAATTTTCATGGACCTCACCATCAATCAGTTCATGTGTCACTGAATCAGGGGTTGGTGGTTGCTGGAGAGCTAGTTTGCGCCAGTTTTTCTTGGCAGTGCTGTACTTAAATTCTGTTTTTCTTGAAAACAGCATGAATGAAAAAATCATGAAGAAATTAGTCAATATAAACCTGTTCTCCTGCTCTTTTCAAATGGTGTAAAAACAGTAAGCTACCAAAACAATATTTTATCATAAAGACCTTGTTTGAAGACTACCTAGAGTTACTATATCAGTGCTGTAATTTTCAGTTATTTCTTACACTTGATGTTGCTAAAGACAGTAAATCCTATGTAGTGGCATCTATACTACAGTCCTATTTGTTTTTTAAATATAAGTAAATTTCTACCTTCAAATAAAAGGAAGAGTTGCTATAGTAAAACAGAAAATTATCTTTTATTTCTGTTACTAGCAGGTAATACTCTACAATATATATGTTTACAAGGTAAATATCCAAAATGAGAAACAAAATAAACATTAAAAACCTAAAGCCTGTTACTGGTACACAAAGTGATTGAGTTCATTAAATTTCTGGCTGAAATTTTTGTAGTGGGTTTCTCAGTAGAATATTGTGGCCTAGAATGTTCAAAAGATTTTTTTTTTGGGGGGGGGGGGAAGGAAGGAAGTACTTTAATATAAAGTGTATGCATGATTTTGCCTTGAAGAGATGTTCTTAAAGTCTCCTGGTCCATAAAAGACCTTTTCTTTTACAGTGTAACAACATGTGCAATTAGTGGCAACGTGGTAGTTCTTATTGGGTAGTTTTTTGAACTCTCATTTGGCATAGAAAAACTGTATTTTCCATTTGCTTGATATTAAATTGACTTCATATGAATGAGGGCATGAACGAAGTGCAACTCTGATAATGTGTCTGGGAATAGTTGTACTTTCAGTGTCATTTAGGTGCCATGTACTACATTTGTATATTACTTGGTTCTTATTGTGGTTGCTAGATTAAAAGGACAATTCCCTTTTATATTGGGAGTCAGTGGCCTTGACAGGTCAAGGTAGATGCAGATGTTATCTGCTGTTTTATAGGGAATTGATAGCTTTAGGTATGATATTGGCAAAAGAAAAAAGCTGAAGGTATAAGTGAACTCTGTCCCTTTACAGAAATAATGCATGTTCCTCAGTTTTTAGATGTTCACATCTCTAAAATGTTTATTTTAGGGGGTGGTTTTCATCACTGCTCAAGTGACAAAGGTGGAGGATTTTGTGCATATGCTGATATCACACTGGCTATTAAGGTAAGAAATACATTTAAAATGTTCTCTACCATTTGCTCAAATGACTTAAAAAAAAAAAAAGCAAGTTTATAAGCACATTCCAATTCCTATGTTAATAGGACAAAATGATCTCTAGGCAGGCAGGAGAATTATTTGACTTCTACTTGATGTTACAGTAGAACATATGTGCAGCTACTATGGAGGTGAAGAATTGCAGGGATTAGAATTATGAATAGAAATACAACCTGTTACAATTGTGGTATTAATGTTTTATTGGACAACAAAACCAACAAAATCCAACTAGATTGTCATTTAGTGTCTTCAGTGATAATTATGCCAGTCTTGCAGTTGAAACTGAAAAGTCCTTGTGAGCTTCAGTGATTACAGACAAGTCCTATATAGAGACAGGAATCCTTTCAGAATCAAGCTACAGGAAGGGGTCAAACTTGGCATTCTGCACTTACACAGTTATCTGTCTTCACAGTGCAGTTCTCCACTCCTTCTGATAAGCCTCATGAGAAATGTGCTGTGATCTGTGTGTTAGCTCCTTGCTACTTCAGAACCTGTGCTGCTCTATCTGTCCCAGACCTCATTTGTTGCTGTTTGTCAGGCTCTTGCTGTCACATGCTTTGTTACAGTGTCTGATAGCACCAATGCTAAGAGGAGTTTTAAGCCCTGGTTAGACTTATCCAACTGCTGTGGGAGGAAGAGACATACCAGCTGGTCTTGTGCAGAGCCCATGCTAAAGTGACAGAGCACATTACAATGGACTTCATTTTGTTATTTGCTGCTCTCGGGTTTTTGTCTTGCATGTGGAGCCCACCTCACAAGTTAGAGTATGTGATGTTGTAGGAAACTTTTTAATTCTATGTTGTCAGGTACTCTGAGAGAATAAGAGGAGTAGAACTTTCTCCTAACACCTTTTTTTCAGGTAGCCACCTGCAGAAATGTCTGTGAAACTTCATTCTTTTCATGCATATGGTGCAAATGTATTAATAGCTTTTTATCCTATAAACATACCTTTTATGTGAAGTAAATAGCTTTCATTATGAAGTATTTTGAAATTGTATAGCTGTTTTTGGAAGATGAAATGCATACACTGTGCTTCATTCAGATCAAAACCGTGCAAGCTTTAAGCTTTCAGTTTAATGCATCAGCTAACTATCTTGTTCTCTTCTTTGCTTATACATTCAGTTCTTATTTGAAAGAGTACAAGGAGTGTCTAAAGCCACAATTATTGATCTGGATGCTCATCAGGTGAGTATCTTACCTGTATTCAGTACTGCAGATGCTTTGCTAGACAAGGGTGATGAATACCATTTTTTCCAGGAGTTTCATTAAATGGCAAATCACAGAATATGAAGTTAATCATAGATAACAGAAGCCTTGAACAGCCTAACTTGTTTTATGGGGCAACTGGCTATTAAACCAGTCAAAATTGAACTGAGTTGCAGCTCCATCATGTGGCTGGACATAAAATTATTTTGGATTTGCATGTTGTTTTGTAGCATAACAATCTTAGAATATTTCAGTATCCCAGAAGAAACAAGACTCTCAAGCGGAGTTAGTTCAGCATGCATGATAATTAGAGCAGCTTTTGCAGGAGATGAATTTGACTTTCACTGTTGAAAGCCTGACTTCAGGCTAATGAAGTACAGAATACGTCTGTTCACCTGGACACAGTGATTTATTGTGGATACTGAAAGTAAATCTCATGTTTGGGATGTCCAACCAATACTAAAAGTGGATAAAAGCACACTTTTAATATTGTTTTGCAAACTGGTTAGTGCACCTTATAAATAACTTGTCTGTGCTAAATAAAAGTGAAGGAATTATGTGTGTTAACTCTTGAATTAAATTTAGTTTTAGAAACTAAACTTTATAAAGTTATTTGACCTGTCTCAAAGACTTGAACTCTCAGAAGAACTTCAGTCTGATATTGAAGTATCTTTTGAGCAGGCTATTCTGAATGTTGGAAATGACTTTTTTGACAATTGCAAGGTGAGATTCATTTTTTGCTCTGGGTCAGTTACCTTTGTAATTTTTGCTTGTATGGTCAACTGATACTTTATTACTTTTCCAGGGACATTGAGATGTGAATTTTTGTAATATCTACAGTCTTTAGTCACAAAAATATTAATATAATCAAACCACTCAAACTGTACAATTCAAAACAGAAGTTTAATAGATTTGGCTCTGTGGGTGTTTTGGAAAAAGAGGGGGGGGGGAAAAAAACTAACTGTGAATTTCCTTCAGGGAAATGGCCATGAGAGGGACTTCATGGATGACAATAGGGTATATATTATGGATGCATACAATAGATATATTTACCCAGGGGATGGATTTGCTAAACGTAAGTATATTTGAAATTGATACTCAAAAATGAGAAACTGCTAGGCTGTTAACTTTTCATTTATCAAGTCTCATTGCAGCAGTGTTAACTAAACTTTTTTGTATTTTTTTTATATTGAATATATCACTTCTAGCGATCATTTTAACTCCCAATTGTAATAATGCTATAGTATTCATAGGGATGTCAGAAGCATTTAAAAACGGTTCTTGAACCTGTAGGTACGCTTTGTCTGCCTTCTGCCTACAAGCTTTTTTGGCCTGAAACCAATGTCTTCCCCAAAAAGGAAAGATGAACTTGGAGGTAAATGTGTGTAAGATACTATAAACACAAGGGACTTCAGAGTTCAAGTAGAGAGAATTTCATGTTAATACTATAACTCTGTACGTGAGATCTGAAGATAAGTGTTGCTGACTCTGAACTTTCATTTATAAAAGGAAAGTTATAAACTAGTCTGAACAGAATATTGGACAGCTGCTGTTTTGAGGTCAAAAAAGCATGAAGCAAGCTGCTATTCCCAGGTTACAGTGAGCAACCATAATTTTGGAAGAACAGAATGAAGAATTATTCACCCTTAAATATGCTTATTCACATTTAAATATATTTTTTAGACTTGCGTCACATGCTTGGGCTTTCTAGGTGACATGTTATAGCACATTGTTTAAAAAAAAGTTGTTACCATTAGTGATGAGATTTTTTTCTTAAATGTTCCCAGAGCATGTGCTTATGCTCTAATCTGTGCACAAGGCAATTCTTAGTTTAAGCACGTTATACTTAGCTGTTTGGCTTCTTTTCTAAAATATGGTGGAAAAGTATCCCTTGTAAAACTAGTCTTGTATTCTCTCGGTAAGACAGAGTTCTGCAGTTCTTTTGAACATTAAAAAAATGCAACCAATTTGCTAACAAATAAACCTTTTGAATGCAAGAGGTTGTTACTGGTGGTTAATGGTAGCAGTCCATTCAAAAACTCATACCAAGCTTAGAACAGTAAGATAACTGTGGTTTGTACTGTTTTTTAATAGTAGTTAAAACTACTAGTTTTGGAAAATATTGTGCCTATTTCATACTAGCTTTAAGAATGACCCTTTAAAGCACATCATGTAAGCAAGCTGAATAATCACAGGTAAATGAAGGCTTAAAAAAAACCTTCTTTTTTCATGTATCAAATGACAGCATTTCTAACAGATGGTTTAAGACCAAAACAGAAATTCTGTTAGCAATTTGAAATACTGAATTTAGAAGGAAGTGGTGTTGATATCCTACATTTCTCCTTCAATGTGTTTAAGTTCTTTAGTTTTGAGCATTGTATTTCTTGAAAATATAGAAAAATCCACTCTGAGTAGATGCACCATGTAAAATTTTACATATTTCAGTTACATGAAGTGTTTTTAATATACGCTAGAAATCATTTTGAGGGCATAGGCCTTATCATTGATTCTGCTTCCAATTTTGCTTCCAAAATATCTGTAATGATTAAATTGCTACAAGTTCTGTTGAAACATTACTTTGATGTGGGAGTGTGAGGGAGGAGAGGATCATTTGTATTATGAGACAAATATGTGACAGTCCTAAAAGCATTGCTGTCTGGGGAGGCTCAGTGTCGTGCATATTGTAGTATACCTTGTGTTTGTGCTCTGCAGAGCTGTCTTTTGGGTTTTGTGGATTAGCTGCCCCTCCTGAGCACCAGCTCTTCTAGGCACAGGTGTGGCCTTGTAGTGTTGCAGTGTGCCCTCCGCGATGGGGCTTTTTCCTCATTCCTGCAGAGCTAGAAGTACAGTCGTTCCCTTTCTGCAGATGAAACACAAAGTATCAAAAGTTGGACTCAAAGTACAGATATACATAGTTTCTTGTAGGTTGAATAATGGTCCTAAATAAGAATTCAGTGTCTGAATACTTAAAACCTTTGTGCTAGGTGACCAGCCTAAGATGACATCAGAGCGGGATCTTTTAGAGGGAAGCAGAAGTACAGCAGTTTGAATCCCTGGGTAAATCCTAGCTCCTCTTTGTCTCCCTGGACTTATTACTCTTTCTCCCTCCTGTTTTATTAGATGAGCCTGTTCTGCACAAGCTGCTTGTTTTGCACACTTAGAAAAAAAGACTAACCAGCATTTTGTAATACTGAGCCTTAAGGATCAGCATGTTGTGTCCCTGAGAATTGATTTGGAATTACAAAGAAGCTTAGGAAGAGGAAAAGAAGATAGATGGGGAAAGCAGCTAGTTCACTGAAGGGTTAGTGATATAAAGTTAACAGCTGCAGCTCAATTTTTAATTTAGAAAAGCATTGCTATTGGGCTGAGTGCCTTTTTAACCATCTTTAAGGCTTTAAAAGTGTCTTCACTAACTAGCAGTAGATGGAGAGAGGAGAGAAACTAACCTCACATCCTTCACTGTGTCTATCAGTAACTCAGACCTGAATAATTATTGATCACTGTAGTTCTGGTTTCTGTGTGGAGATGAAGGCAGGATGCCTGGAGAAACACGGAATCTTATTCATGAGTCAGTTTGTGCTTAATGGCTTCATAGGAGCAATTTGTATTTGCTCCTCATGCTAACTCATTTGACTTATTCTTTAAAGCTCTATCTAGCATCCTCTTTACCCGAAGAGACTTGCAAGTGTTCTGAGGAATACAGCTGTGCAGACCTTCACGAATTGTTTTATATAACAATAAGGAATTCAGGAAATATGATACTGCAAAGAAATGAAAATCTTAAACTATTTTTGACATGAGGAGGACATGGAATGTGAAAGACCTTTCTTAATCTTGGATAAGAAGGAAAAATGGGGAGAGAACTGCCCAGCAATCATTAGTATGAATTAAGTGCAACTGTTGCATTCATGCACCCTCAGCAGGTGTGAAACCACACTTAAAATCCAGCCCCCACAGCTATTTAATTCACAGCATACTGTATGCTGAGGGCCAAGTCATACCTTGAAGGGCATCTGAAAATTTGATTAGTTCATGTTTTGAGCTAACTGCCTAAGAATCCCCTAAGCTAGAATGTATAATTTTTGAGTTTCTTCCCTCTTCTACTTCACCAACCCTCTTTTGCTTCTAATGCCATATTAGAAGCACTAAAAATAATTTACTTTAAACTAGGAATAGATATGTGCTGCTTCTGGTCAGATTGTAGAGTAAGAACATTAAATTGTAAATGCTTGGGGCAAAACTAAATGCATTCATAAAGGGCATAACAGCAAATGATCATGAATTTATGTGAAGTTTTGATTAAAAATAATCTTGTTTATCTTAGTGATATTCAGAGTCTTGTTTTTACAACTGGCTGTCGTAGCAGTTGTGTGTTTTCCCTTGCCCTTTTAGTTTTTAATTTAATGATTTTCTTTGCTGATTACTCTTTTTCAATAATGTTTTCTATTTACCATCCTTGAAAATTTTTTGTACATCAAATGTTGTCTCTTTGATAGATTTTTTTTTTTCCAGGTCATTATGCTTATATTTGCTGCAAAAATTGTTGAATAATGCTTTTAAATTCAAGAATCTGTGGAAATGCTAGATACTCTCAATTTTGAGAATGCTATTTTTTACTTATGCATATCTCTTTCATAGCAAATTGTATTCAATAATGCTGGAACATTTTCTAGGTGCCATAAAACGCAAGGTGGAATTAGAGTGGGGTACAGAGGACACAGAATATCTTCAGAAGGTACAAACTCATGTGGAAGGAGCATTAAATGAATTAAAACCTGACATCATTGTTTATAATGCTGGGACTGATATTCTAGATGGTGATCCATTGGGAGGACTTGCTATTTCGCCTCAGGTTTGTATAATACTGGAATACGTATAGACTTTCTCTTCTCAACAGACACCGAAGGTAGACCTTAAAATGAATTACTTGGGAAGCTTGTTAGGTGAAGGCAGGAAGAATATTTTGGATGAAGAGGGCCTTATTCTGTAACAGATAAATTTTTCTTTCTGCCCTTTCCCCATGTTTATTTTGTCTTCCTTTCCTAATGTGAAATTTGTTCTTTATATGCCCATTGAAATATTCTTCATCTTCTCTCTAAAATATATTCCATTTGAACATCCAAATAGTACCCAGAGAGGTATATCTTTTCACTCTTAACTTTTTTTTTTCTGTTTGGGAAGTCCTTCCTCCTGCCCACAGCCCTGTTCTGTGGTGTTTCTCCTGCCATCTCCCCAGCAGGTACCTTGCACACCACTTCCTCACTGTGCTCTTCTGTTTCAAGCTATTCTGGTATCTTTCAATTCTAGCTATTTTGTGCACCTCTATCTGCAAATTCTTAAGTTTATGTATGCATTTTTTATATTCAAATATCCTTTTTCATTTCAGCTTTGTTTTTTTGGCCATTTCTGTTCTCATGTTTTTACTCCCTAATCTAGTTCCTGATTTAAATTTTGCTTTATTCTGAACAGCTTCGTAAGGGAATTGATCTTCCCCTCGTCTCAAAACACAAAAACTTACATATCCCCTATTTCCTCCATTTCCTCTGTGGTTTCTTCTGAGAATTCTTCAATCTCTGCTTTTATATTGTTCTTTTTGTTTTCTACAACTTCAATACAGGAAAAAAATGTATTGAACTGCCAGAATCCTTTCTAACTGAGCAATCACTTAGCCTGTTCAGTTTTCATTCTGTTTTGTGGTACCTCAATTCTCACACTTGTTTAAAGCCCTTATCCCTGCTGCTTTTGTTAGCTTCCTTATGCAATTGCTGATTCTTATGGTCTATGTAACTGGGGAGTCTTTAGTGCTTTCGGATTTCATGCAAAGTCCTTGCTGGGTCAGGGTGGAACCACTCAAGAACTGCACTAGATCTTCAGGTTTTATTCTTGTCACTGTGTAGAAGTCTCCAGCTGGAATGAAGTGCTAAGAGGCTTGGAGTTCTTTGCTTTTTAGCTGAGAGAAGATACTGCTTGAGCTGCATGATGATGGAAGAGAGCTCCTCAGAAAGGAGGGACCACCAAGGAAATGGGTGGTGGTGGTATATGTAAAGGAATTTAAAATGCACTTAAACTTTGTGCTGTGTGAGAGAGCGTGCTGTTAGCTGCTAAGGAAAATGAGTCACTGTGCCTTGCTGGTGCTATGTAAAGGAGAGAGTGCAGGGGCTGGGGGGAAAGAAAGGTGAAGATGCATTTGAATAGAAGCTGAGTTAAAAGGCAGAGTATGTCCACTCTCCAGGCAGCCACTGGTTCAGATCCCTTATGGAGAAAACATTTCTGCAGCTCAAGCTCCTATTTTTTAGTTGGTCACTAGACTTTGTCTTTGATCTTTGCTTCATGTGAATGACATGTTTGACCAGTCTTGATAAGTTCTCAGGCTATTGCTGTTATTTTCAGCATTTATATTTTCTTTTTGGGTAACAAGCAAATGCTACAAATTCAAGTCCTTCTTCAATACTTCCAGAACTATCTACTAGAGACAAAGAAAGAGGGATGAGGAAGCTAGGCTCACATGAACTGTGCCTCTTTACAGTTCTTGTGTCAATGTTTCTTGTATCCAGTGATGGTTGTCTAGGGACTTACAACTCATTCTGTGTTTTCCTTTAAGGAATCAGTCCTAATAAAATACTTTTGTTTCCTTTGTCTTAATTTTAGTCCTGGTTCCTTTTCTAGGCCTTTCAAACTATAAAGAAACCTCTATCATTGCATGGTTTTATAAAACACTTGCAGTTACATTTGAATTTTATTCCTTCCCTTTACCATGTATCTTTTTGGTTTCTCTTTCTCATAAAATAGTATTTCCTAATTTAACTACAAAAAGGGTTCCTCTGCTTTAACCCCTCCAACTAACATATGTTTTTGTACCACTCCTGCTTCTTTGTAATTTTTTATTTGATCACATTTTTAATGCTTTTTTTCTTACTCCAACTCTGATTTCCTTAATATTTAAATTTAGAGCTGATATTCTTCTAGTATAAAATAAAGACTTTTGTTAAAGAAACTAGAAGCTTATAATTAAGCTAAGGGCTCTTGATATGTGAGATCTGATTTGAATTTTCCATTCTCCTGCAGGCTTGTGGGGAAAACTGATCTGGTTGCTTAGCCTCTGCCTAATGCTAAGTAGAGGAGCGCTATAGAAGTTGAGCACAAACTGAAGTGTTTTGTGAATGCAGGCAATCTTAGTCTGAATCCATTACCTGTAAAATGGGGTGCTGTTTTTTAAACCTTGATCATGCAGTCAGTTTAGATTGTATGATTTCCTTGGGCAGGAATTCTTCTAGGAGATTTTATAAGGAGACTTCAGTCTATTGTGTCCTCTAAAAACAAAATGAAAGTTTTTTTGTTTTAAGATTATACTTTAAAACTGTTAAACTTGTAAATAGTTCATTCCTACCATAAAATATAGGGCTTAATCACTTATCCAATGTTGTAAATCATAGACTAGAAGTCTAAAGACTGAAATATTCTAATATCACTCTTTTTGTAACTGTCTTAAATATGTAGGGAATTGTGAAGCGAGATGAAATAGTATTCAAGGCTGCCAGGAGCCGCAGAGTCCCAATCTTGATGGTGACGTCTGGAGGCTATCAGAAGAGGACGGCACGGATTATTGCTGATTCTATTATTAATTTACACAACCTCGGACTTATTGACAAGGAGTTAGCAACCAGTGGAGCTGAAAATCCTAAGGTAGAACAGATGCTAAGGAAATGTACTAAAGACTTAACCAATTTGTCATTACAATGACAAGATCCTAAATATTAGGAATATACTTACTGTTTCAGGAACAGGAGGTCTCTGCATTATTAACAGGGTTTAATTTTTTTAGAAAAGGACTTGTTTAAAATAACAAAATGTAATGTCACAAGATAATGGTGTTTGTATCCTGAACTGATCTTGAAGAAAGACAGCCTATCCTTGTGAACTAACTTAAACTTACACTGAAGGGCACTGTCCTTCAGTTCATAGTTTTACTGTAGAAAACATTGATTGCTTCTATTGTTATGGGTTTTCTGGTATATTTAAAGAACCATACAGTTGATATCCAAAGACTGTCCCCTACATTTCAGATTATATTATTTTGACAGTGATGGAAGAAATATGGACTAAACTCAACTTGTAATTTTTTGTTTCATATATTATGTTTTATTTTTTGAAAATTTTAAGAATTTTGTGTGGTCTTCAACTGTTAGCTTAATGCCGAAGTTTATGTGCAATACAATGAAAAATGGTTCAATTGTTTTTAAGCCATAATCTCAGAATGAAAGTTTATCAACTTCTAATTTATTCCTACTGTTGGCAGTGACTTCCATCCTACTTTATAAACAACTCCAGAAAAGGAATATGAAATTATGTTGGTATGCATATAACCCCTAAGGGTCCAACATTAACAGTCTGTTTTCTGCATCTCTAAAAATAAGGCCTGCATGTAAAAGACAATTTCTATGCACTGAAAGCTGCATAATAATTTTAGAGTTCTGAGAAATCTTGTAGAAAATAAAATTAGTAGAAGTTCAGAGAACCTCTTGTTGTAATAAGATGGTACTAACTAGCCCATGTCATGTATAAACCATCATTGGACAGTTCATTTTGATTTTTTTCTGATAGTTTTATATTTTTGTTCTTGGACTAGTTGTAATCATTGTAGTCAGTTGATAATCAAGTGTTTCATATTTAGAATGAAAATACTGTGAAATTACTACATTAAGCTTACATGATATCTTTATGTGAGTTTTTAGGAGACAATATGATTTGGGAACAATATAGTCAAAAGCAAATTTACATGCATTTATTAACAGCAAAATTTAAGTTAATTTGTATTAGCAACTACATGTAGCATTAGATCATAAATTTACTAAAATGTATATTTTCAGGACTTTTTTTTAACTTCTAAGCATTCACTTGTAGAAGATTCACATGCTAAGGTTCTTCCCTTAGGGTCACCAGTATTTTCCTTATGGCAGTAGAATCAGTGTATGAGCCACTGAAAGAATGTTTAATTCTTACCTCACTTAATGCTACTTTTGAGATTGGTAGTTTTTTGTTTGTAGGAACATGCACAATTATGATTTGTTTTAAAACGGATTTGGCATATTGCACTAATCTTGAGTTGCAACACTGTTATAAAAAGCACTTTTATTACTGGATGGGTATTCAAAGTACTAATGTTGAGATTTTTTTCTATACTGTGTTACTTAAAGTTGTTGCTGTTTCCTATAATTTTTATAAAATTATAAATTATATTTCTATGAACTAAAATACTGTAGTAATGCCATGTGGTCTTTTCCAAAACACTTTCTGTTTGTGTTAACATGTTTATATTTACCTCATTGGAAATTAAAATATTTAATAATGTAGACTGACTTTTTCCCTTCTTTTACATATCTTGTGTGACAAATAGTTTTTGAATGAACTAGTTCGTTGAGGACGAGGTGCATTCTTCAGATGTAAAATGTAACTGAAATTGCAGTAGCTCTTGGGGTGAAGACTTGAATACTTGTTAACAAGTAGATAATTTCTCTCAGAGGTAATATGTTGACCTTTGAAAGTGACTTTGGAAACTTTATGTCCAAATACTTTAAGTCATCATCATAAATAGTCACCTACTGATTCTGATATGATCTTTCACTTATATTTTAACTCCTGTTATTACAGCTATTAGGCTATGAACTTAGGTTGTGTAAGGACAGTAGTTGTTTGTTAGAGGTCTTTTTAAATGACTGTCATTCCAGAGGGATAACTAAATATTTGTCTAAATTTTTAAAGGAAAATTAGTGACTGCTTAAAATACTGGTGTGATGATTGTACTTTTAGTGTTTGTTGTGAAGTTAAACTCAGGAAACAGTTTGTATTTCAAAAATTGTAATTCAGTGTAATATTTGAGTTAAAAAGATGGAAGATAAACTTGTAAACCTTATGAAGCTATTTGCTTCATAAATATATGAAGATAAATGACCATTGTTTTAAAACAAAGTATGAGTTGAAAGATGTGGAATCTACATACATGTATGAAGCAAATGATAGGACTTTTCATATGCCTTTTCTCTTAAGAATTATTTCCTTTTATCATGTAAGATATGATGAAAATGATTCCTGTATTGTTCAGTACACTTCTGATGATTCTTATTGGAAACCTTGCAGCTACCAGTAACTATTAAAATGATTAGCTCTGACAAAATGTTTGTGGGCCTCTGAGGAAAATTTCAGAACTGATAATCTAACTGATAATGTAGAAGTGGAAATTAAGAAAATGTATTAGTCTGTGTGGTGTAGGTAGTGCATGTGTTTGGCAAATAATAGCTATCATGACTCCCAAGGTCCCTGTTCTTTGCTACCTGCATTGTTAAACTACCTGAAAAG
>VZSV01000005.1:3405980-3421729 GCA_013398735.1 Nothocercus julius
TGTTAAATACATTGTAGGAACTATGATAAAGATCCCTAAGGGTTTGTACTTAGCCATGCAACTAAATAATGCACTTAGAGTTAAAATCGGAGAATAGAGTTTTGCATGTTTGAAATAGGTATAAACTGTGCTCAGAGAAGCATCCTGTGAAGAGCTTATAAAGCCAGAGTGGAGCTTATTATCCTATTACTGAACAATTTGCAACTAAGTACTGCAAGTCAATTCTAGATGGTAGAAATAAATAAGGCTATGAAAACAAAGAAGTCTCAGACCTTCCATCTTTGAGAGAGCGAGAAAGAAAGATGAACTTGTGTCTGTCTTTCTCTTTCCACTATGCAGTAGCATTTCTAGTCTCTAGTTCTGTAGACAGTGCTCATCTTTCATTTTTGTTTTTGTTTCTAGATGTAAACATTGTCACAAGGATGCTGTTTTCAAGTGGAAGTCATAGGAAAACAGCCTTGTTCTGATTTCTGGAGGAGTGGCATATATGTTCCACCAACTTGCTTCCTCAGCAATTTCTTCTGATACCTCCTCCTTGTATTTAATGACTTACAAACACATATAGTCAAACAACTGGTCTGTAGCTCAGATAGACAAGGATAAATAAACCCATACATCTCAAACTTTCCTTATGACTCTCTCTAGAGTTGATAGTGTTAGAAAGCTTTAGGAATTCCCAGTAAGGGAATACATTTCAATGTTAACAATTTAGAAATATTTGAAGTGTTTCAGATTTAGGTCTTTCATTGAAATGTAGAACAGATCCTTGTTTTACTTGCATCTTAATTAAAAGCAGGTGTGTGTTATGAATACTGCAGTAAAATAGATGATTCAAGTGGCTATGTCCAATGACAAGATAGTTTTTTATTTTATCTAGCAGGCCTTCATTTACTCTTTAGGGAATATGATGTTAAAAAAATCAGTAAATGATAGGACTATACATGTGATGATTAGATCTTAAAAAACAAAAACTAAAATGAATATGGAAGATGGGAAGTCATATACCTGCTATGACAAAACCATTGCTTAATTCTTAGTCAAATTGCCATGAAACTGCTGGAAGTACAGGTTCTGCAGTCTGGCTTCATTTGTTTAATAAACTGTGTTCTCATGCTGGTTAAATATAAAAAAAATTAGTTCAAGGAAAGACTTTTAAAAAATGTTATGTCTCATTTAACACTTTTTTCTGAATATATAGCTTGTTAAATTTTAAGCTAAGGATGAAAAGCAAAGTTCAATTTTAATATTGTTCAGAAACTCTTTCCAGAACTACTTATGCCTCTCAGAAGTGTGCCAGTAGCAACTGGAAGAATATGCTCCATATAGGTGTTGAGGGTGTGTGAATAGCTATTCAAAAATAGCTTGCTCCTTGATGAAGTTACAGTACACTTCCCAAAGTGTTACAGCAGGAGATGCCTTTTGCTATATTTTACACAGCAAGAAGTATCAGGTTGAGTTTTCTACTCAGTGTGCAAAGCATCTTGGTAATTTAGTCAAAGGAGACTACTAATATATCCTTTTTTCCTGTAACCTTTTATACATACACAAAAAAAACAATTTAAGTTCTGTAGTGTCTTAAATAACATACCATGATAGAATGTCAGACTTAAAGATATCTACTGTTGTATTGACATGTTGTACTACCTCATTCCTGTGTAGAAACTATTGTAAAAGTTTTGTGCAGTATTTACAGACATTTTTTTGTCTACAGGATGTCAAACACTGTTACTGTCACTTCAAGTGATACAGTTTGGGTATTGGATGTAGTGAATGTACTTCAAGGTTATGGTCTCATATGGTACTTGAAGTTGTAAATTTTGATGCTCTGCAGTATTTAAATAATTTTAACTTTTCAGATCTTAATCATACTTCAGGAAACAATTTAAACTAGCAATTAAGATGATTGTTTAGATTTTGGGCCTTGTTTTATGAAATTCTTGGTTTATGCAGGAAGCTGTAGCACAAATGACCATTTATAGATTTCTCCTTTGGATGCTTGTTTTATATGCACAAATTGTTCATTCTGTCTACTTGCAAATTGCACAAGCTAACAACCTATACAAATAGGAGCATGGAAAGGTGAGAGTTACAATTTAAATATGTAGCCCTCTGTGTCTGCTCAGTGAATTAAAGCATGTCATGAAGTGTGGTGACAGCAGTGCTGGGGAGCTGCAGATTCTTTTAGAGCTTGTGCTTGAAAGCAGTATTAGGAAATTTAAAGTGTTTTTTGACCTCTGAAAATAAATATTCATGTCTGAAAGTGTTAACAAGCCATAATACATGACAGTTTTTCAGTGTAGTAGCAATAATTCCATCCTATTTTTAAATACCTGAAGTTCTTGATGTAATATGTCTACAAAGCTTTAGGATAGTAAGCTGAATTGCCAAATGAGGAATGCAAGAAACTGAATCCAAAACAATTACCATCTGTTTATGTTCTTTCTAATCAAAAGGGGAAGGCTGATCTTTGCCATATGCTGCAAAAAAAATCAGATGTTCCTGTGTGGCAGCACAGATATTTTCAAGTTCACAACCAGAGAATTATACATGCGGTTTCCCTTTCAGACTCTAAATTTCTTCAAGTCAATTGATGAAATTAAACACTTACAGGGTGCAGATAAAAGATAAAACTTTTACTTTTCTCTAGAGATGAGCAATCATTACTTAGGCCCCACCTAGTACAGTCGGAAACAAATAGCTGTGTGATGTGCTGTTATTTGAATGATTTCTTGATTAAGGTCAATTCTATTTAAAATAATATGGAGGGAGAGGGAGTGCTGGAGTTCTTGACAGGAGACTGGCCTTGTAGATTTTAGTTTGCATGCGAGGTCTTTCTCAGGTAAGCACCAGGAATATTTAAGCTTAGCTGTATGCAGTATATGACTATAAAGTAATGTCAAAGTCACTGCTGGCAAAGTTGATCCTGATTCCTTGTGCAGTATTTGGACACTACTTTGGAGAGTTGCATTTGATCTAATCTTCACTGTGAAGGTATTGCTAGCAAAATAACCCTTGCCAGTCCCCAAACCCACAGCCTGTGGAGGTAATGTGATCAGCAAATGGTGGCTGCACAACAGAGATATTTCTTTGCTCAGATCCTTGTTTCTTTTCTTTTAAGGGACCCTCAAAGACCTAGGTAGTGAGAAATAGTCTTTCAATGCACCTCAATAACAGCTCTCTTTGAACTTGATGGATAGCTGCTTCTCAATGGGAAGCATTAATTATTCCTACAAAACATATATACTTTTACTGATGTCTTTAGGCTTTTTTCCTAACACACTTTCACTTCTGAGGTGGGTGTCACCCTGCTGGTCACAGGGACAGTTTCACTGGAGGACACAGAAATGTAGAAATACTTTTCATAACTCTTTTTTAAATGAGTGTGCAAAGGGATTGTGTTAGTCATTGAGGAGAGTTCTAGATGTGAAATTGGAGTAGCAACCAAGTGACATGTTTTGATGGTACCTGGCTTTGGAGAGAAGGCGGCTGTCACCCAGCTCAGCCAATGACTGTTAATCAGCCCTCTCTAAAGGGGAAAGTTATGTCTGTGCAGAAAGAGGGAAGACTGTCAAGACTGTTAGAAAGACAACTAGTGAAAGTTATAGTGTATGATTGAAGTTGAGTTGGTTCAATGTTTGTAAATGCTTCAATTGTTTGTAATTCCCTTTTTGGCAGTGGCTCAGGCTTATCAAACTGGACTCCCAGTTTGTAAGTAAGTATTAATACTTACGGCTCTGGCTGTATCTTACTACTTTTTTCCTCTGCTGTGGCAGTTTTGCAGTTCAGCTACTGAAAAGGAGATGGAAAAATTTTTCCAAATCAAAGGGCTGGCTGAGTAGTTCTTCCTTTGACTATTTGGAAGAATTCCACTGAGATTAAAACCATAGATCTGAAACAATTTGCTGCTTTCATAGTGCTACTTCTATTGCTCCTATAAAAGGCTTTGCTTTTCCTTTGTATTCTGTGCAGGAATTTTTCAACTTTTTTTTTGGTGAGAGGGCAGGACTTGATAACCATATATCATCGAGAGGACAGGTAATTTTTGGTAATTGCCAATACACAAAAGGATTTGTTTTGTATGTATGAATATTAGGCATGATTTTATTTTTGAAAGGTCCTGTGTGTTATTAGATAGCAGTATTCTGCTCTGTTTTCTGTGGTGTGCCCATCTATATATTATAAAGAAATCAGTGCACATTTAATTAGAAGATTTTTTAAAAGAATAACTATTTAAAAAGTAAAAATGTGACTTGTAGTAGTCAACTGTGTCAGCAAAACAAAGGAAAAAGATGGAGAGGCAATGGATGAGGTGTCAGCCTGACACTGCCTTTTTCTTGTGGGTAGCAATAACTTTTAGAATTGGTGAGTAAGGGCACAAAACCTCTGTGTAGCCAATTACCAAGGTACCCAAATCTCTTGTAAAATTCCTTTGTAGATTTTGTCAGAGAAGACAATTTCTGTTTAACTTTTGTTGCAAGGAAATTAAAGATAAAAATACCATTGCTGTCTGTATATATATGCACATTTTATTCTGTGGAATGACTGACTGATGTGTAACCAGACTATGGAACATGGATAAGAACATAAGCTTTTTTCTTCTCTGTATTTCAGGAGTTCTCAGCTTCCTCTGATTCAAGGACCTGCTGTTGAAAACAATAGCCATTATTGTCATGAAAATAAGATCTCTGAGAGAATGTGCCTCTTGGAGATATGAATAAGAATCCTAATTAAGCATGGGAAGGTTGAGTTGTAAGCTAATTATCTTTCCCATCTGTTACCTAATAGGACTTAGAAACATTGGGATTTAAGGTTTGTTGATTTTTACTATCTTTCACTCTAAACCTGGCTATCTCTGCCAAAGCCAACAATGAAATGAGCATATTAAGATAATAAATCTCCAGTGAACAGACTAAAATGTTTAATTTGGATGAGCAAGGTTACATGTAAAACTGGGGAGTGTTGTGGGTTGATTCGTTGCTGGAGGTGGGAATGCTTTGACTTGAACACTTTTATAATAAGCTTTGGTGGTGGGAACATTTGAGCCTAAAATGTGAAAGAATGCAGACCTTTCAAAATACGGTATGTGAGAAGAATGTATGATTTAGTGTTTCCATTTCTATAGAGGAAATAACAATACTTTGCTTGAACCAAATGATAAATTTCCTTTAAACTTAGTCACATGATGATGAGAGAAATAAATTGCCTCTAAACTTTTGTCAAAGCAGTTAAGGGAAAAGTTAAGTATCTTAAAGGGACTTGCAGTATAGCAGGAGGTATTAGCAGAGCAATACCAGTTACTAAGCAGAGGATCACCTTTATTTTTCCTATTTAAAAAGATCCATAACTGCCCTAAAAAATACAATTGTTCATCTGAATCAGGATTAGTTTCTGTGATAATTGCATTCTTGTAGACATTATTTATTCTTAGAAAAAAAACATGTTTGTTCCTTAAAGTAACAGAAGTAGCTGGGGAGGCAAAGTTATCATTAGGGTTTCTGCATTTGAGCTTTTTGATAGCATATGCTTTTTTGAAGTGTATGTCCTTCAGCACAGAATATACCTTTCTAATTGCATATTGCAGAAAAATATGCAATTTTTTTGAGTTCTCTGAGTAGGATTAAAACTGAATGTAACTGAGAAAAGCTTTTGGTATGGGGGAAAATGCAGAATCATAATCAAGTGTGATAAGGTTTTAGAATACGCACATTTAAATATCAATGAAGATCAGTGTTGCTTTTATGCCACTACTGTCATTTTTAGCACTTATGTCTGACAAGGATCTTTTGATATTGCATGGGGTATAAAAAAAAAAAAAAATTTAGTACAACAGCCTACCATGGTGGAGACTCCTGAGCCTCAGAGTACTGCTCAGAGCAGTGTGATGTATCTATGAGGTCTTCTAAGATGTAAACAATTAGATCTTTAGGCAAACACACATATTCACACTTACTGTGAGTCTCCCAGGAATTAACTTGCCTGGCTTTAGGCAGGTTTTTCTCATAGCATTATACAAGGACACATTGTCACATGCGATTCAGAGTCTGAGACAATTATGCCCTGTTAAAGCCAGTGTACTGTTTCCAGTGATCCAATTAAAGCCCCTTTCCTGAAAGGATTTCTTGTTCCCTGGCTCAATGAGATTATCTGTGTAGTTAATATCAAGGTTATCTATATACACATGTAGTGGTAGGAGCAATCAGAGTCTTATAAGATGGAGCATTTGAGACTTGTGGTCTTGAACTGGGAACAGATAGATAACAGCTCTGGCTAAACAGTTAGGTAGCATAACATCTGGAGTCTTATTAAAATAAGTTTTTAATAACTAAGTTATTTCAACTTCTACTGCATTTATAACAAATTAAGTGTTCTGCAATTAAAAATTAAAAGTGCTCAGTTTAATGAGCTTTGAGCCACTGTGTAAATCTTTTCATGAGCTGCTGCTTGGTCTACGTCTCATTATGTAACGTAATTGTGCGGCCCAGCTTGTTTCCAGCAAATTGCTTCTCTGGCCCTGTGGCAATCTCACCACCATCTCCTATTCAACCTCTCTCCACAGGAAAAGTCTGAGAAAGGGTAATGGGAAAGATGACCAGTGTTTACAATAAGCTAATGGGGAACCCAGCTGTTCAGATAGGTTACATAATCTGAGGAGGAAAATCCAGTGCCTTGAAGAGAGCACACACCAATATTCCTCTTGCACTTTTAGAAGATGTGTTTTCAGCTTGGCACACAGTCTTCCTTAAACCCTCCAATCTGTCTTTGCTGAATTACTTGATTATTAGAGAAGGGCCTAATGTTTTTTTTATTTTAGCTGGAGGAAATCTCTTGAATGTGTGTTGAATTTGGAAGTCTGATTTGGCTCAATTAAAATGTGATTAGGTTTTCTGTCTCCATTGTAGAAGCTCTAAGTGTTCTGGAGAAACATTTTATGTTGAAGACTGGCCTGCTGGTTTTGGCTGGAATAAAGATAGAGAAATGTTATGGTCTGAGAAATTCCAGGACTCCCACTAGGTCAGAATTTTTTCTCTCAACTGTAACATTTCATCAAGTTTCCTAGTAACATGTCTCAATGCATTACAATCATTTGGAAATCCACCAAATTTACAATGAACTGAGAGTATTTATTATATATGCTAAGTGGTGTTGTGTTCGTAGAGATATCTGATTAAAATTATTTCCATCCTTTCTGCTTTCAGACTGAACTTGCTGCATGTCATGGTTCTGTGGTATGATATGTAATTTTGACTGGATTATTTTGGTTACAGGAGTAATTATCCAGTTAATTACAATATCTGTAATCAACCAGGCCAGATCCTGTCATTTAAATCTAGGCTAAAGCAGAAATGAGTTGTACATTGAGAAGTGTAGTTGGCATGATTAAACCCAAAACTCGGAGATGTAAAAACTTCTGAACTTGTCACTTTATTATAGCCGAAGGAACTGGATACTCTTTATAATGTTTCATTTCAGTTTGTTCAATCCTTTATTTTTATAAGAAGCCCTTCTAGCTAGTCTTTATTTGTGGAATGTTATTTTCCCTGTTGAAATACAAAAAACCCGCTAAAGGTTTGCAGTGCACCCATTCTCTAATCTTAAAACTGGGTAACAGCATAACTGAAACAGATCTTTCTTGGCTTTGGTAGAGTGTATTTGAGCACGTTGTTACGAGGTGTTCTAACAGGCTGCTATCTGAGTTGTCATTTTCAACTCAGCTCTTGTGAACAGAGCCACAAAACCCTTTTGTCACCGCTCCAGTCTACAGATTTTGATAATATAGGAAGCTGGCAAAAAACAAGGACAATAATGTTTCATGGAATCTGAGTGTACAAAATTTTTGACTCTAATATGCAGGATCTCTTAGACCTCCTATTCTATGATGTAATGTTTCATGCTAGTTTCACAAGTCTTCACAGTGAACGGCTGGTTCCTTTTGAGGAGCAGAGCTAGCATGTTGTGCAGTAGGGCATCCCTGCAGTTTCTTCCTATGGTCCCACAAGCTGAGAACTTGTGCTTCACAGTGCCCTCCCTATTCTGTCCTTGTAGAAATGCTAGGCTAGTGCTGCGAGATGTCTGTGTTCATGCAAAATTACAGGTAGGACACCAGTGACTACTAGCTTGGCTTCAAGTTCCCAAAAATCTTTGGGTAGCCAGTGCTTAAAGGATTCTTGATTTCAGTTAAATCAAATGAATGTTAGGTACCTTAGCAACTTTACCAAACACTTGAAGTGAGCCGTCATGGGCTATATAATAAACTATTTGCAAAGCTAAGGCCTGGTTCCTGGACTCAGCTTCCTGTCCAGTACTTTAACCACTAGAGGACACTGCCCCATTATTATTTGGGAGATCAGGTGTTGCATGTTTAAAACTGCTAAATCACAGGGGATGTCTTTCTATTGGCTTCACTTGATCTCAGATAAGTTTTCTGTGTTTTTTCTTTTTCTATTTTCTTCACACTCTTAATTCCCCACAGTGCTGCCATATGTTAAGATTCTGCTTTAAGAACTGAATAAATGCCCAGATAACCTCAGGTGAAAACAAATACCAGATCTTATTGCTCAGTGCCTTGAAGAAACCAGAGCAACACTAAAAGACCTGCAGTACTAAGAGCAGGGCACTGGTTGGGTGTTCTCATCTGCAAGCAATCAGTAGGTTCTTTAAGCTTGGCCTTTGCTTTTAAGTGCTGCAGCAAGGTTTGTCTGAGAAAGTAGATCCCTCTGCCTAGACTCACACCTTTCCTATGGGAATCTTTGCTTCCTTGGCTGAAATGGAAGAAAGTAGAATCATTTATTTTGTGCCTTCACCTTAGAAACTTCAAGGTTCAAACTTAGACCCTCTGCCAAAAAGTGCTTCCTCTGTTTGTATCCAGACAGGAGAATATAGAGAACTTTCTAGGTCAATTGATAGAATTTGCTACTGCTTTCACTTACCACAGTATTTAATTATATCTCATCGCTCAGTGGTATCGGGTGTATCTAGCTTTTGAATATCACGAGTGCATTCACAGAGCTGCTCCAACCATCAGGGATACCTGTATGTGGTAATAGATGTTTTCTGTTAAATCTCATAACTCACTTTGATTGTTCTTCTGCCTTTGGAAGCCTTTCCTCATGAATCAGATAAATGCATCTCTGCAGGACGTGGAGGTTATATACCCTGCAGATTGGAAAAAAAGGTGATTTTCTGGCTGAAGTCACAAAAGCAGGTTCTGCTTAGTTCTTGTGACTTGCTGAGAGATGACCAAGACTGAATCCAATTTGATAAAATGATACTATAACTATGAGGAAATACGAAGGACTACTCATCAGTCAATTCCTATACAGTTTCAATATTGGTGTACTCATACGTATTATATAAAAACTGATTATGTTTATCTGCAACACAGCTTGCATTGATTATCAGCAGCTCCCTATGTGATTGTTTAATATTCATAGTAGTATCTGTTCTATGCAGTATTTATATGCAGTATATAAGCTATCCAAAATATCCCTTTTATGTGAGATATCTTGTATTGTTATGTTTAATGATGGAGATGCAAACAACCTCATGGAGCCCAAAAAAAGGAAAAATAATGGAAATATGGTAAATGAATTATACAGTCCACATCTATGATTCCTATTAAGCATGACTGGTAAGTGCAGTGTCTTGAAGATAAGATGGCATATTTTTCATTTTCTAGGAAGTGTTTTTGTATGCTATGCAGTATCTATGTAGACTTTCCTAACGCTGCCAACAAACACTTATCACAGTTACAAATGCACGTCAGCTTTATTAATTTCCTTGGTTACATTTGTGGAGAATGAATTTTTGTACACTGGACAAATCTTTCTGTTCCATGAAGCCTTTTGGGGCTAAGGTCTTCTGAGACTTGATTTGACTGAAAGATGCCCAGATGGGAAACCTAGTTTTGAATGAGAGATGCCTGAGCTTTGCAGCCCTAACAGCATAGTCTTGAAACAGGACCTCATGAAAGAAATATGAATCTTTTTAGTATTGGCATGTTAGAATGTCTGATTAACAAAGGTAATAGTTCTGGGAGAAGAGAGATGAATTTGTACTATTCTGCAGTATCACATGAATAAACTTTCAGACTGTTCAGAAATGCTTGCAAATACAGTAGTATGGAGAGCTAGTAATGATTTTCCACACACGGAAATATATAGAGCTTTTCAATTTTGTACTCTTGGAGACCCAAATCAATTACATAAAGCCAAATATATATTGTTTGTATGCATTTTATTAGGAGAACACTCATGTTAGTCTTTAGAAGTTGCTCTAGGATTGCATCAAATTCTCTGCTATGTCAAATGAAATAATTGGTGATTTTTGCTGAATCTCATGCTTTACCTCTAGTTAAACCTCCCCCAGGCCTGTCTGCACATGCAAAGAGTTTGGTGTTTTGAACTTGAGCTGGCTTGCCTCTCAGCGTCTGCTGCATGCAGGGTGAGCGAGCCCAGCTGCTAATATAATCGCTATGCAGTTTGAATAATATTTAGTGCTGCATCTCCTCTCATTTAAGCAGAGCTAATGCAAGAGGAGGTAACCTGAGTGCAGTTAACTTAAATCTATGGTGAAAACATCCTTCTGTGGCTGTGCTCAATAGGTTACAGGTATGTCCCCAAAATTAAAAACAAAATCAACAGCAGGCAAAAAATGTTCTACAAACATCATGGCTTTTCTGTACAGCCTACTCTAATGTGTTCTTGTTTTCTTTTTGAATCAAGTAAATCCATGATTCTCTTGAGAAGTGTGGTGTTCTGCAATTTGCCGAAGGGTACCTACCCACTACAGGCAAGCAAACCAGATGGATCCAAGTGTATGGATGCAAGTATACCATATACAACCACTTTTATAGAAAATTTAACAGCTTTGTTAACAAGAGGTATTTTTTATAAATGCATTCAGTACCAAAGTACTGGTGTTTTTTAAACCTAATGCTGCTATTGTAAATCATTTTAATGGTCTGATATGCAAGTGCTATTGGCCACCTAAGCTTCTTGTTTCTGTATTTGAAATGGTTATTGCTCATAAGCATATGTGGAGCTCGTGAATGAGTTTAATGTGAGTTTTGCTATGAGTGAGCAAAGCAAACCTTGGAGTGAAGTCTGTCCTCATATGCCAGGTAAAAATTTCTGGCTAGTGGCCTAGGTGTGATAGTATTCACTTTCCTTTAACCCACAGCTGTTTTTGTGAATGTTAGCAGCAATGGGTATGTGCACCCTGAGGTTCAGTTCTGTTTAGCACTATTTCTAAAGTTCTCACTAGTTGCTCATTTCTACATGGAACATGAGATTTGCCCCCATCACAGCTCAGGTGTTGAGGGCACTCACTGTGCTCACTTCAAGCAGGGTTTCCAAAGCTCTTTGAGTGTTTCAGCAGTGTCACCAGTGACTGCTAAACAGGGCTGGGCTTGGGGTGTTTGGCAGAGAAATACATGGTAGCTGTACTGTTAAGTGCAGTTACAAGTAAAAAAAATTATACTGCCCACTCTTTCATCCTGTTCTTTTATCTTGATTCTAAAAAAGGCCAAATGATATTAGTTAATGGCTGCAAATTTGGATTTAGCTTAATCACTGATTCATTCCAACTGCTGTGGACTGCAGATGGAAAGGATACCAAGATTTAACCCCATAGTCATCTGTTATTACTGTTTAAGGATGTTGTTTAATGGATTACACTCCTTTGCCTGTTGCCCAATGTCTGTCTGTCTCCCTCTGCCTCTCTTGCACTTTTTTAATCAGAGTTACTTTGTAGTTCTTCTCTGAACTTCACTTTTTCATCTCTGTGGACCCATACACATCCATAAACAAGCTATATGCTGCAATGGCCTGGCTTCTGTGTATGTTTGTGTGTGTTGCCCTGAACTGTTGTTTTCCACAAGCACCAAACCAGCAGTGTGAGATACAAACTCACTGAAAAGCACAAGAGAAATTCGCATTTGCCTGTATTAGTAGATTCTGCTTAAACTTCACTGCTGCTTTGCCAAATCAATAAAAGTTTGCTAACAGGGGTCTGTTCCAAAGTATCAAGCGGCTGTTGTCCAGCTCTTTGGAGAAGTTTCAGTGCAGGGAGTGTTTGCCAACACTGCTAGTTTTGTTGAAGCAGCTAGTGCAGTGCTGGCCTCGCCAGTATGCGCGGTGCCCGCTGCTGGCAATACCACATCAGAGCTTCCTCAGCCTTCAGCCTGGCAGCTGGAAGCCTTCACAATTTCCCTTCTGTTTTGCTGCTAAGTACAGCTGGTTTGCTGTACTGTGAGTGTTAAAGAGGAAAGGGTCAGATGAGACAAGGACCTAGCTGTATTTTAAAGGACTTCTTGGTACAACTTTACAGGTTATTCATTATTTGCAAGCTTTCGTTTGAGTTTCTTTGCATCATAGACCTAGACAATTTAAATTCTGGTGATTAAATCCCATATTAAAAGGTGTACACACACACACACACACACACACACACACACACAAATATATCAATCACTAAATCACAACTGCTACATCAGATACTGAGAAGGCAATCCAAATATTTTTAGTAATATTTTAGGAATTTTTAGGTGCCTGCCTTTTATGTCTTTGACATGGACTTTTAAAGTGGCTTATCCATGCATTTTTAGATTTTTTTTTGCTAGGAGTAGAGAAGAAATTTAGATCCTCATAATTGTTCTTGGAATTTTTCTTTGGATGCAGATTTTGGCACTGATGATACTTTAAGTGAAACAATCCTGTATCTGGATCTCGTTCATCACAGATCTTGAAAAGAAATATGTCCTGGCTTTTGAATACTGACATGGAATTTTTCAAATGACGAATTCAAGCTACAAAGTGTATGTATATTTAAATGCAAATTCCTTAAATATGTAGAACTTGTCTAAAGATTGGATTTACATACATTTCATTAGTGGCAAGTGCAAATTTTAATGCGTTATAGAATCGAATGGGATGTATAACTGTATTAAGCTGGGTTTAAATACGGTAATATTTGCCAAATAAACTAGTTTCCTCCTTGATTTCTGTTTGATCAAACATCATGAATGAAAATTGAAAGCATTATTGTATTTTCTTTTTTTTGACTACTTGCATATGCTATTTTTCCTTAGTGTTTTGCACTGTGGTGTTTAGCAGTTGTGATCTGGATAGCATTGAGGAGACTTAAGCCTGGAATGGGTATCCTGTTAAGTACTGAACAACTGTAAAGTGTAAAGACAAAAAATAAGGTAGAGGGGTAAAGAAGGGTTCCAGATTAAATGAGGTAATAGTTTTTTTTCTCTCTCTGATCTTCATGCCTCCAGTTCTGAGAAGGTGTTTAAGAGCTGTGATTTGTCCCACTACACTTAAATGTAACTACTTCTAGTGTGTAAAATTAAGCTCATGCATATATCACTTCAAGTGCAGGGTTTATCACTTTAACTGGAGTATGGTTATTGGAGCCAATACTTTCTTTAAATGTGTCCCTGGAATTATGAATTTGAGTATTTGGTTGTACTGAAGCAGCTCAGCAAATAGGAAAAAAAGCCTAACAGCTCCAACATGGAGTTTCTAGATTTACATAGTCTTTTGTCTCAAGCTTGACCTTAAAGAAAAATAAAATAAAAACAAACAAACAAAAAAAGCATTTAGCAAGAAGGAAAGGATTAAGCTTTGTCTCTGTACTGACTAAATTCCTGGCCTCAGCTGAGAATGCCATTATTGGAGCCAGCAGTGGTCATATCTTTTTCTTTTTTTTTGTGGCTATCATAAATTATATTTATTAATGGCAGATTATATAAATTTCAGCCAAATCTTTATCAGCACTTAGGCCAGACACCAGATAAACAGTTGGCCACAATTCTGGCCTCTAATAAAATTGTACATGAAACTTGAACTCAATTTTGCAGTTTAAATGCACACTTTAAAAAAAGAGCTGGTTTCTCAGTGGTGTAAGCTGGCAGTGCTCCAGAAAGTCAGAGCTGCTCCACTGCTATGCATCAGATGAGGATCCAGCCCTTTTTTCTTAGTGGGAGAGTCCTGGCTCCTGCTCTGGCCCTCGCTGTGCTGGAGCAGGAGGGAGGGCGAGCGCAGGTCTCTGCTGTTCCAGACCTGCGCAGGGGGCAACATGCAACTCCGCTTTTTGAGAAGGTGCAGTGGGCAAGGTTCACCCCACATCCCTCTTGGATTTTCTTTCCAAAAAGCTCATGCTTTGCACTGAGACAAACTCCTCATCCTGAGTGATTTACCCTGCAGCAATGTGCTTGTGCCAGGACAGGGGTCTGTATGTGCATGTTGTGTGTGCCTCAGCTCCTGGGACCTTGGTATCAAATTAAAGCAAAGTGACAACACATGTCGCATAAAAGGTTTGTAACCGATACTGTAGCAGCTCAGACAAAGTTATGGAGTGTAGCTCTATGTGATTTTTCTAATGTTTCTAAGTCTTTGAAATACTGTTTGACATCTGCTCTTCATTACGCAAAAATATAGCTATCTTTTTATCAAAAGAGACATTTTTCATTATTCCTTTTAAAGTTAACAAACACATTTTAAAATGCCCATGGTAACTGCAAGGGATTGACTTTCAGGTGATTTTGCCATACAGCCCAGTCCAACTACAACATTAAGGTTTTTTGTTCCATTTCTACATTTACCTTGGTCGCAGCTAAAACCGCTTTTTTTTAATCAGGGTTCCTGGGTTTGTTTTTTATTAAAGAAATACTTTTACTTA
Source organism: Nothocercus julius (assembly GCA_013398735.1). Lineage (NCBI taxonomy): Eukaryota > Metazoa > Chordata > Aves > Tinamiformes > Tinamidae > Nothocercus > Nothocercus julius. Next base: position 3,420,666 of record VZSV01000005.1, read on the forward strand.
GCCTGGATGGATGATATGAAAGTCTGGCAGGAAATCTGAATCTTGCAGCACTGAGGACATCAGCAAAAGCATTTTGTCTACTCTTTTTATGGACAACATGGGCATATTTGGATTTTTGTTTTCATTCCAATTAAGATATTTCATGTACTTCTACACTTAAATGGAGAAATATCTAATATTTGAATGAATTTTAACAGAACTGTATGAAAAATCATAAAAGCAGAGATATCTGGTCCGTAAGATTTGATATCCCCCATCCTGTCCCCCTTTTTCTGCCTCATTGTGTTAGTTAGGTTTCCTTCTCTGAAACCTCAGAGCTGAATTTCCTCCTCTGAATCCCAGGGCTGTTTGAAGAAGCATGGATGCTGTGAAGGAGCAGCTAGTGTGCTGTGTTCTCAAAGGCAAGAGTGGGAAAATGCCTGGGGAAATTCCTACTCCGAGGCACTTCCACAAGTGGAGGTATTGCCACCAGCTCATGCTGGGCCCTGCCTCCCTGGGCAGGGGGCAGGTCTCGCACCCAAGAGATCCTGCTTTTGCTAGACAAGGTATTATTTTTTGAAGTTTTGTGTTTGTTTTAGGATAATCATTAATTTTTGAATAAACAAGTAGGGGGAAATGTTTTTGATGGGAAAATACTAGTGCTCTTAACACTTTTTTTTTTTCATTTCTTAATAGTTGTAATTCTTTCATTTTGTGTGTTTATGAGGGTTTTTTTATAATCTATGCGAGGCTTGGAGATTTTAACTTTTATTTTAAAATAGAAATTGCATATTAAATTTAGATTATTTTTAAAGATAACAGCACAGGCTGTATTTATGGGCAAAAATTTCTCCAAAAAAGCACATATTACGTTGTCTTTTGGTAATGTAAGCAACTGGATCTGTAAACACAGAGGTGAGAGGATAACAATTTTTTTCTTTATGTGATTATGAAGATGCATCTGATGAATTTTGAGAAAGTGATTCTGGGGCTTCCAGCCTTTATTGCTCTATCTTTCTGGAAGAGAAAAATCAAAGGAACACAAAGGTGTAAAAAAAAAAAAAAAAAAAAAAAAAAAAAAAAAA
>VZSV01000005.1:3421744-3434740 GCA_013398735.1 Nothocercus julius
GGAAGGTTTAAAAAGATCAATGGTCTTCTGCAGAAATATGTAGAGGGCATTTCTTAACAAACAAACGCTCAGCAAGTTGTAAAAATATGTGACAGTAATGCAGATATGTGTGTAATGTTAATATGCCCTCAGGCTGCAAGTCAATTTCTCAAATACCATAGAGCTGCTTTTCAGGCAAGGTTCCTTCTCGCGCAGTTTTGGTCCTTGGCTACTGCTCTCTGCCAACCCCGATCCCTTTTCTTAGAGTTTCAGTGTGTAAGTAAGTGTAAGTAGCTTCAGTTAGAGCTCCAGTATGTAAGAAAATAAGACCATCTTACTCTATATTACAGTACAGCAGACTATCTGGCATTAAGTAGGATGGTGACTAAATTGGGACTACTTGGTAACTCGGTTTGGCTTGTTCTTGATGGCTGAATAGTATTTAATTGTTTTGACTGCCTGCTACTGATAGAAATGAAACCTTTCGCTCCAAAGTCATTCAAAAGCAGAGCCAGCTGCAGTGTTTTCCAAATGTGGTGGACTTGGGAGAGCTCTGGCCTGCTGCTCTGTGTGGATTCGGCTTCGGCCCTGTCTCAGCGCCCTCCAGCAGAGGGAGGGACCTCCTTGTTCAGCCTGCGAGTGGGCTCTGGGGATCCTTGTTGCCTTGTTTTCATTTTGCCAGATATTATTTCTGGTCTAGGCCCAAATACAATTCTCATGCAAGATGATACTCTTATTCTTGAGTGATGATTTACAGAATGGTTAAGGTTGGAAGGAACCTCTAGAGATCAACTAGTCCAACCCCCCTGCTAAAGCAGAGACATCTAGAGCATGTGGCCCAGGGTGGCATCCTGTAGTAGGAGTTCTCCTTCCGTCTCCACAAGGAATTTCTCTGGTTATAAATTGTTTTGATGCAATGTACTCCAACTGCAAGACAGACAGTGGTATTGGTTTAGACCTAGTCAAAAATCCTAGCAACAGAAAGCTTTCCTACTGCTGTGGTTGAGTCTGGAATTATTTGTTCAGTGTAATATTTTAGCTAAACGCTTTTAAACATTTTTACACTTTCAAGGGATAATGTGGGGTATGTTGTAGCAGTTTGTAGAAATCTTTTAGATACAATGTTAGAGTCAGTCTAAATTGTTAATATCATATTTTATTAGCTCATTCTGATGATAAGACAAAATATGCTTGCTTTATTCTTTGTTTTTCCTTTTTCCTTTTTTTTCTTTTTTTTTTCCCCTGGAATAAAAAAGCATAGTTTAGTTTCTGGGGAAAAGAACTATGTCAAACATGCTGCTTGCAAGTTATGGAGAGGAGGGAGACAGATGGAAAGATTTGCCATTGACTAATTGAAGGGATGCTCTAATCGACTCCAACATTTAAACAAGCTTCTTTTCTTATATATATTGGGCCATTTTCATACTAAATGGCTCCATTAAATGGTTTTCCAGGTCTTATTCTAGCCAGACAGCTATTAAAGTCAATGGGAGTTTAGCCTCTTTAAGAAATGGAGCATCAGTTCTTCTGCCAGGTGAAATATATCATTCAACAAAACTAAACTCTTATTCAGAGAATCCAACCAGCTAATGTAAACAAGGATATAAAGCTCTCCAAACCCTGCTGGGCTGTTTTTGCAAAAGTAATGTCTTTTACAGAACTAAATAAAATTCCCTGGGAAAGATGGATTATAATGATATACATGATGCTCTCCTTTAAGAGGCTTGTCTACGGAGGAGTCAGAAATACTCAAAGATGACCATCTCCAAATGAAGCAGAACAGAAAGCTGGAAGAAATTCCCCCTAGGAAGTTTTAGAAGAGAAAGCATGAGTTTGTACAGTAGTAAACCAAGTCTGTACTTCTGACCCAAATCTCAGCTAGGGAAATCTACCTTCAGAATAGCAAGGATTAAGAATGATGTAGGTATAGATGCTAAAGAGAACCTATATTCAGAGTGCTGGTGTTGGTCATGATGTGCTGGTTGAGACCCTGGCACATTAAAGTCCTGTCACCACCAGGCTGAAAGGGAGGGGCCTGGGTGAGTGTTCTGGTCTCCGAGGTGCATCAAACCCTCCCCGGGTGCTAGTACACTACCTTGCCCAAATTGTCCTCCCCATGAAGAGTTTTTGCAGATACCCTAACAAGCAAAATCTCCAAATGTGCCTCTGAAAAGGACTAGAATTCCTAAGACTAGCTTATCTGGATGAGATTGGGTACAAATCTCCAAGCAGAAAAGCTTGTCTGCAGCAGGCTAATTCTCACTGGAATGTTTTAGTGCTCCCTAGAGTAAAGATTAAGCTGTAAAAATCTTAATCACTTTTCTGCAGGAATTCTCAGGATATTTTCACTTTTCCAGAACTGTGAGAAGAGTTTGATTAAATAAGGGATTTTGGGGTCTCATAAAGGAAGGCAATGTTTTTATCACAAAAAAAGTGTATTTTATCATTGTTTGGAAAACAAAGGCAATAAGTCTTACCTTTTAAACATCTTTTTTTGTGCTTAGCTTTTGTTCCCCCCCACTGATAGGGAAAAAGAAAAAAAAAAAAAAAAAAAAAAAAAAAAAAAAAAAAAAAAAAAAAAAAAAAAAAAACAAGACCAGGGAATGTATTTCTTAAGATGTACATGATCTTCAAAAGTATTACTAGAATTATTTCATAAAAAGAGGAAGACTTGACTAAAGCTGTTGGCTGTGATGGGAATGGTGTCCTGAAACCTTCTTTGAAGGGTGCACAGGCCCTGGCACTTGCCAGGACATGTGCCTGATGGGGAGAGTTGCAGGCCCAGGGTGACTGCTGGAATGTAAACTGATGATAACCCCCCACTGCTGGCGCAGCATAGGCTATTACTTGCCCCCAAATCTCCTCAGGTTGCTAGTTTTTGGTATACCTCTGTCAGCACAAATCCAGAACTAGATATAGAAAAATATTTCATTCTTTTAGAAGAGAAAAGATGTTGCATTGAAGAAGGACTTATGTGAATAAGGATTGAAGAGAAGTCATTAACATTTCCCTTTCTACTAAGAGCTGAAGGGCACTGTTTAATTCTTGCTGTCATAAAATGCTTCTGTGCATCTGTTCATCTGCATTTTGCTCTTTCACATAACTTGTGTTGTCCCAGGAAACAAGTAACACAGCTAGGTAAATGCACTTAACCTGCTGCTAAGTGAGCACAGTCATAATACTGCAAGTAATGTGGAGTCAGGCTGCGGGAAAGACAGGTGTTTTCTTTTCTTGTTTCATTTAGCTTTCCCAGAGCACTGTGGGCTCCTGGGGTCTGCCCCCTGTGGCGGCCTGTGCTGAGACATCTCATTGCCCAAGAGAAATCTGCATTCCCTGGCTCGGAGGCTGGAAGCTCTCTGGTTTGCCAGGCTGGAGCTCTGCGTGGGCTGTGCTGCTCCCCATGTAGGTGAGTTATTTCATAGTGTTCTGTTCTCCTCGTGGTACTTCTGGGACCTGAGCTCTCCCCTGGCACTATGTTGTGTTCATCAGCAATGGGCTGTGGTTCTTAGGCCTCACAACTAATAAATAATAATCCCTCTTGGGAGCACACTGTCGAGAAAGGGATTTGGGCATCCATCTATCTTGCTGAAAGCCAGGTCCCTATAGTCTGTCTGTGGAGAGTTTGCCGATTTTTGGATGTGGTATTGACTTGATAGGGAAGAAAGCAAGCTGTCAAGGATGGTTACTTCACTAAGCATGAATGTGCTGAGGAGAGATGCGGCAGCTATGCCCTTCTGTCATGTATGCGGATGTCTGTCTTACACGATTATTTCCTTGGTAGGAGAAATTTTCTGTTCTTGATATAGTATATAGGAATAGCCATGGGTTGGTTGTGGAGTTTTGTTGTTGAAGTTACTGTGACATTTTAGCTCAGGTGCAAAGTCATCTCCGTGCACCCCTGTGCTCCTCTAGAAGTCTGGGTTGCTGCTGGGCTCAGCCGCACCTTCACAGCAGCTGGTTAACCACAACTGCTGCTCACCCTGCTGTGTTGCTCACTCCTTCCTCAGCACAACAGCTAGTCTTGGAGTCTCGGTGCGTGACTGAAGTGTCTTGGGAGCACTGCAGAAACTTTTTTTTTCCTTCTAGTGCATTTTTCCAGTTTTAGGACCTATCCCTAGATATCATTTATAACAGATGGGTGGAAAAAACTACTTTTTGCAGAAGAAAAATAAAGAAAAACAAAAAACAGCTACGAACTAGGGTGATTTATTTATGGGATTTATTTATTCAATTTCACTATATGGATTGATTGCCTGATCAGAATCTCCTCTTACCTCTTTGCGTATCTGTTAATAAAAACTTACTCTTTCTTGTTTATCATCTTGATGAGCAGTTAGAGCTATTTCTAGCCTAGGAATTTCTTGAAGAACAAGAGACTGAGGTTTCAAAGGTGTTCTGCAGTCACGTGGTGATGCTCTTGCCTTTTACTCAGCTGTAGCCATAGCAGTGTCTTGGACTGTACTGTGTTGTGAAAAGATTTATGTTGACAGTAAAATAGTAGGATTCCCCTTCTGTTCCAGTAATTTTGGAGCTTTACAAAAGGGCATTGCAAACTGGGAGAATTTGCATTTGCTGCACTACAATCCAGGCAGTAACTGACATGCTCCAGGCACCTGGGAATGCTGGAAGCAGTTGGCAGTTCGGTTGTGTACGTGTCTCTGATCCCGATGGGCTCGTCTTAGGGTGATCCCACACATGAGGATGGAGACATCAAAAAGGGTGTCAGCTCTGATAAGAGTTTTTCTCAGGTGCCTGAGAGACAATCACTTCTGCTCAATGCATACCTCAAATTTCTGGTAGTAACTTTGAATGCATCACTGAAGTGCTAATCTTTGTTGCCGTTGGCTCTAGTGGTTGTGCATTTAGTACGGAGCTCAGAGCCCTGACTGCACAGGGAGACTCTGAGTCCAGTTCTGCAGTGATTTACCACACAAAATTCAGATTCCGGTTTGGATCCCTCTGCCCTTGACAACTGAAGAGGATTGAACACACCCTCTGGAAGCATGTTCACTGCTCAAGCATTTGGAATGGACACGAAAGGTTTCTAAGGGTGTTTTCTTGTTGTTCTTTCCCCGTTTTTCAGTTGCTAGATCCTTCTGAGGGACAGTTTATTTTTCCTGCAGTGTCTCTCACACCTCTTCAGCCGCGAGCACTGCCAGGCTGATGAGGACGCTTGACCCAGGGGAATCTGTGTGTGACCTTTTTCTCCTCTTTCCCAGCCCTGCTGCCCCCCTGAGGTGCTGGCTCTCCACTGCCCACTGCACTCATGTTTCCCTCTGCATATTGCATGGTTATTTTGCAGAGGGCTTCTCAGAGCAGATGTTACCTTTAGTTTACTCCTCCATTCCCGCACTGACATTTTTATACACAAACAACAGCTTGCAGTCCTGCTGGCCTTTTAATGGAAAGAAAATACCCTGCTCCATTGCTGTTTGCTTTCTTTTAATGGTGCTTGGCAGTAGTGGCACACGGAGGCCTGCGATTCCTTCCTCCTGTTGGCAGATGCTTCTCATGGCCCTTGTGCTGCAGCCACGTCCTCTCCATGTGCAAGGACCTGCTCTTTCTCCACTGTTGCTTGCTAGTGCTGATGGAAGAAAGATTTCCCAAGGCAAGAGGTACCTGGCTATCTATTGGAAGCATCGAAGTTGTTGCTGGTGAATCTGCTTTGGGCCTCTCTTTCCTGTGAGAAATCTTGGAGAAATCTGACTCTTTTGGTCCCGCCTGGGGCAGGGCTGGCTGAGTGTGAGCAGCTGCCTGGGGCTCCATGTTGTTGGGAGCAGCAAAATCTCAGAGCTTTGTAGTTCACTTTGCTAGGACTTGAAAGGGAGCCCTGCTGGTGTGAGAGTGACAGAGGAGTCTGTCGGGAGTTGCCTCCGGGATGGGGGTTCCTCCTCATCCTCACTACCCTACCTGGGCACCGAGGCCTGCTGCCTGTTTCTGCTTGGTCTTCTCTCGTTTGCTCTTGCCCTGTCTCCTGCTGCGGCACAGCTGGGGGAAGCTCAGTGGCTGAGGCCGGGAGGCGGCTCCGGCGCGGGGCCAGCGCCTCCCGCTTCCTGCGGCGCTGTGGGAATGTGTCGTATGGGTCTGCGTTAACTTGGTGAAACAAACGGGACAGTAGCTCTAAGGGTGGAGGATCGTTGCTGACAACAGTAGCTTGGTGGAAGTGTACGTGGGTTTTGTGCTTGTTACCCTAAGGAATATCCTCACCTAGTTCTCCCCACTGCTGCATCCTCTAAACACACTGAAGTTATACAGCATTAGCTCTGCACTGAAATTTCTCAACCTGTCACTGGTGACTCATAGAGAAATTCACAGGAAAATTATAGCTGTATTTCAAAATAACAGATGCTTTGTTGTTTCCACCCCACTGCGGATTTTCCATTGCTCCAGTCTCAGGCAAGATGCCTTCTGGCCACTGCACGACAGCCATCCCAATTGGTGCCCCCACTTCAGTGGAGGGCTCCTCAAGGCAGTGAGTCCCTCCTCTCCTTTATTTGGAAATATGTCCTAGTAAGAACTGTGCACTGAGATATTCAAGGATCCAGTCCTGGAAGTACCCAGGATTCCTAAGCTTCACATAGCTGAGTGTGGCCTGAGGTGCAACAGCCTCACCGAGGGGAATCCAGAACAGAGGCCACTCAGGAGACAGCGGCCCCATGGCACCTCTCATCCCTCTGCTTCACCTGCTTGGGGTGGTCTTGCAGGACCTGCAAGGAGCAGTGAGGTGATGCCTTGGCAGCCTGTTACATATGCCAAACTTGAGAAAATCTTGGGACAGTGTGGGCTAATTCCAAGGCATTATAGAGCATTGTCACCCATTTTGCTAGCTTAGTTCTAATTCAAGAGCATATAGAAATATTTTTATAATGAACACACATGCTGCACACACGGGCCCTGTCTGCCTGGCACATTCCTTTCCCCTAAGCCCTAGGTTTTTCACTCCTTCCTGCAACCCTCCCTTGGGAGGCCTTTTTGCTGCTTTTCCCTGGATATGTCCGAGGGCCTTGGGCACTGCTCCCTCTCATCCAGCTCCTCTGTCACACACGGGCCCTGCAGTCTCTGCCCGTGCCTGCGCTGGTGGTGCCGAGCGCGCTGCTCCACGGGGGCTGAGCTGAGAGCAAGTTCTCCGTCACCCGCCTTGGAGCCGCAGCTCCCTCGAGCCCCTCTCCCCCAGGCTGTGGCGTACGTGCCTGCCGAGCCCAAGCTTCCCATCTGCTTGATTTGGCACGGTTTGGTACAACCCTCCTGCTTTCAGCAGGGAAAGCTCCTTTTTCTCTACAAGCAGTTTTTCAGTGCTGCTTGCAAGAGGCTTGGCTGGAGATGTACTGAGGGTGCCAGGGACCTCCCTTTCCTGCTGCTGGGCTCGCTGTGCTCCAGGTGCCTGCGACCCCAGAGCCTGTGACACTGCAGGGGCCTGTGGTGGCCCCAGGGCAGCTCTCTTGGGGCAGGCACCGCTGTCTTGTGCAATGCGGTGCAGCCCCTCTCGTTGGGCGGCCTGTTTCCTCCCCTTCTACACACTGATTTTTAGGCCTCCTTTTCGATGAATCAAGCACAGTGGTGGTGTTTAAACAGTTAAAAATGTCGGCCTTCTCATGAAAGGGGCAGAGGGGGCAGCGTTTCGCAGCCCCCTCCCTGCTGTTGATGCTCTCCAGGCTGGTGTGCCCAGCAGGAGAGGAGGCAGAGGAGGCAGAGAGCCACAGCAGAGAGGAGCCAGCCCGGTGAGTAATAGGGTAAGTCATAAAATAAATTGACAATTAAATCTTGTGTCTTCTTGCTGACAGAATGATTCATTTAAGTGCTTTGAATACTTAATTTAACCATGTACTTAGTGCTTAAAGGTATGGAAGGTTAAAATGAAAACCGAGGCAGGATTAAGAAAAGGAAGGCTCTTCTCTCCGTGCCCGTGGACTCATAAGAAAGCAAGTTTTTCAAGCACAAAGGTTCCTGCTCTATTCCAGGAAAAGCCTGATTCCGTTTCACTTGAAACGCTGCTGATGTTCTCATGCTGCCATTCATTAGCAGAGATGAGCTGAGGTCTTACTATTTATATTTGATTTTTGTTTGGAAACAGTAGGAGAAAAAATGCCCACTGTGAACATTTGGTTCATGCAGGTCTGCATGTTATTTCAGCTGGAAAAGTAGCATTATGGGTTCCCAGTGGCTTTCCCAGATGAAAATAGGCAGCAGCGGGTGTGCCACTTGGATCTGGAACTGGCAAGATGCTTGGATCTTTTAGCAAGATGCATTGTGTTGGCTTGCCAGGAATACCCTGTTTGCTTTTTGATTTTTATTGACTTTAATAAGAACAGCCACTCAATGTGCTAGGCATCCTGGAGCATCTTTTAGAAACATATGAAACAGTTCCTCTGAATGAAAACAGCCAACCCATGATAACACAACCTTGGTTTTGATTTATGCTGTGAAGAGGGTGATGCTGTTAACTAGTCTCGCATCATGTTCAGCTCCAGCATACATGTTTATTTTCTGTCTTTTAGATCTGAGTCTTTCTGCCCACCTCTGGTGTGGTGGTTTTATCTTCAGGTCTCAGTGGGGGCGAGCTGGGGAGGGCTTAGCCCTCTGCAGCAGATGTGCATCGAGCCCACACGAAGCGGCCAGCGGTCTGGGTATTCCTTGTGAGTGGATTGGATCACATGCACAGTGAAGTGGACAATTTCCCAAGCATTTTCATGTGCTTCCATCTCCTTTTCCTCATTTTCTTGCTAAATAACTGACAGCACAAAATAATTAGTATTGTTTGAAATGTTTATAACATCTTGCAATTTAAAAAAAAAAAAAAAGGGAAAAAGAAAAAAGGCACGTTCACTGCAGAGTTGATTCTTTTTCTATCTGGTAAGAGGCAAGTTACTCTTTGGTTTCTCTTTTTCTTAATGCCCTTCATTAATCCCTCTCTAACTTCACACAAACTTCCTCTCCGCTGGCTCTCCAGGCTGTTTACCTGGCCCTCCCAGCCTGCGTAGCCAAGTATGTGAGATGGAGGAAACGCAGGAGTGAGTGGGGAGGCTGAGCAGACCAGGCAGGCTGCCCTCTCCCCACCATGGTGTATGGGCAGGGGAGGAATACAGGCAAACAGATCACTAGTGAGAAGCAGCTGATTGAGAGTTTGTAAAATGAGCACTTTGTGGAGTGGTGACCAGAACCTGCTACTTTTCATAATATTGCAGTTACTGACACTGTTTTGACTGGGTCAGGATCCAAGTGTAAGATGGTGCTGGAAGCTCTAGGAGTTCTGCCTCACTTTGAGGAAAAATCACCCTGTGCTTGGTTTTCCTCTGAACAGGAGGAGGATCAGACTTACTGGAACTTTCTCCACCTGCCTCGCATCTCCCAGAACATGGAAGCAATAAACGGCTGTGAAAACTGGGCAAGGGGTAGCAGATGGGGAAGGACTCCGTGGGGTTTTCCTCTCTGAAGACAGGCTGGAGAAGGCGAGAGAGGAGCGTGGACTTCAAGAAGAGATAAGAGACAGCAAAAAGGGAGACGAGATGATGTTGCTACTGAGGAACTAGGAAGAAAAAGGGGAGAGAAAAGGTTTGAGGTTTTTAATTGCAGGCCTGGTGATGACCAGGCAGGGAGGACTCCTGAAGAATTTGGTACCTCCTTGCCACCTGTCAGCCCAGGCCAAGGCTGCTCCCTGCCCCACCAGAGTGCACCTGCAGGCTGTGTGAGCCCAGCACAGGTACCGGTAACTGCGTCAACAGAGAAACACGGGCCTGAGTTTGAAAAGCTGCCCAAATAGTGTGTGTGTGCAGCAGATGTGCAGCCTGTACTGCGCTGTGCTGTTGTGGTCATGCTATTGCTAGAAGGCAACCAGATTCGACAAAGGGAGCGAGACTGCAGGAGCTGTTTGCTCCTCGGTACAGGGTAGACGTGCTCTGTGCTTTCTGTGCCTCTTTGGATCTAAGAACATCTTAAATGCTGCTATGGAGGAAGCCACCTGTGCTCCCTGGCAAGTGAGCATCCTCTTTTACTGATAGCAAAACAGAGCAGCAGGCCATGCAGCAGGGTGCCTGATCCTCAGCAACTGGGTGCTGCTTCCTGCTGTATTTTGGGATCTGACATAGGCTGAACTCGCCTATACGGATTCTTTGCATGCTCCTGTGTGAAGTGTGTGTCTGTATCAACAGCAGCCTCTGTGTGGAGGGTAACAAATATTCATTTTAATCTTTGCTGCTGCTGTTTGGAAAGGACAGGATCAGGCTGGAGCTCCTGAGGAGAGGCAGAGCTGTTGTACAAGGAGTAACATGCAATCACCCCCATTTGTGAGGAATTACAAACACAGCAGGAGCCCAGTCTCAGAGCAGGATACTTGGAAACCGCCACAACACAAATAGGAGGGAGTTTGTACGCACAGCAAAGGACTTGCTGACCTTACCTAGCCTTGCAGATTCACCACACCTTTTCATTTAAGAAATTATCATGGGAGTGCTCTGCCTGCTCCGGAAGCTCCATCCTTCCCCTGCTGCTGCTCTGCAGGAAGATGCTCTCTTTTACTGCCGGTGACTGGGATGGTGAGTTCCCAGGGGTCCCTCATCGAAGAAAAATAGGCCTATTTACAAGAAAACAAGCAGCTTTGCGTAAACTACAGATATGGGCTGCCAATTCCATGTTCTTCCAGCACAGAAATGCATACTTCCCCCACTGTAAAGAATTCAGTTAAGAGCAGCCACACTGCAGCTCCAGGGGTGTGTGGTTATGAGATCATGTCACTTGGGAAAAGAAAGCACCAGACTATGCCCTGTGTCTTATAAATGCAGCAGATGTATGATGATTATGTCATGATAACCATAAGAGTTCCTGCTGAAATGATATCCTTAATTTGTCCTTCAAAACTTAGATTAGGATCGTACTGTGCTTAGAGCATACCCCATGAAATAGTCACCAGGATCCTAATGCTGCATTTATCACTAAACGTAGCAGCTGTTATCTGTTCCTGGGCTCATTTGATGTGTGTAACCAGAGAGTCAGCTAATCTTTGCTTGGAACCTTGGATAGTAATGCTTAAACCTCTAATATCACTAAATACGGTTGCAGGAGATTAAATAAGAGTACCCCTGTTGTTGACCACATTCCCCTTTTTATTACCAGATAATATTATGATTATAGTTATTTGTGCATATTTCTTCTTTATATACATTCATGTACAATTTAGGGAAGCTGCAGCTGCAGCAGGAGTGGGAGCACACAGGGAAATGACTCACCTCCCCTGGGCTAGCAGTGGATTTTCAACCAAGCAAACCACAGGAAAGCTGACATTAGAGGTGGAGCCGTGTGTTAGTTGGGGGAACAAAATGTCACGTCGAGTGACTGCTTCAGGTTTGGTCTAGTTTTTAACAGATTTGTGGGTTGTGAAGTGAGTGTGAAGAAGATATACTTACTGTTTCATTACAAAAGGTCAAGCACACCGGACACCTTAAACTGCAAACAATCTAAAGGATAATGGAGTTAAAATTAATCTATATTTGTTTCTGGTAGGAAGGGTCAAGCTATGAAATGAAGAGCTCAGTGAAACTCTTAAGAGAGAGCAACAAGCTCACCTTTCCTTCATCTTCTTAGAAGCTCCGAGGCTCTCGGCACGAAGGCTGGAAGTGCCGTACGCAGCGTGGTTAAAGTGGCTCCCAGGCGCAGGATTTTCGCTTTCAGCGTTGGAGGGACCTCTTTAAAAGCTGATGCTCTGGCTGCCAGTAGTCACATGTGAATAAGCCCTTGTTATGTAATGGCGTTTCAGCGTTCGGGTACCCAGGCTGCTCTCAAACACGGCTCGTTCCAAGTAGCGGGTTAGTCTGTCTCTAGTCTCTCTGGGCTTCCAAGAAATCCCCATATAAAGATACATTAGGTACTTGTGGTACATAACAGTGCAGGTTGAAGCATTTCTATATCCTCACAGATTTAGGCTGTGCTTGAAAACACGTGTATTATGCAAGTGAGGGGCCTTAAAGTCTTAAGCAGAGGAGTTGCCTCTTTTTCTTAGTTTCCAGTGCTGGGAGTTAAAGGGTGCAGGTCACTTGTCTTCATGCCCCTTCTGCAGGTCCTGCCTTCCCCGGGACCTTGCAGGAGCTCTGTAGTTTTTACCTAGACATGCAACACAAAATCCTCTACTTCTGCACAGAACTCAAGCCTAACGCACAAGCTCTGCCTGCTTGCCCTTCCCTTCAGCCAAGCCCCGTACGTGCGTGTGTACCTGCCAAGTTCCAGCCCAAGGAGGGCTGTTACACCTGACTCTTAACCCCCTGAAATAATTTTATTATGGAAGCAGTGACATAACTCTATAGCAATGCAAATACACCACTATAAGGCAACAGGTTTATAAGGCTTTCATGAGGTGTGTGTGTGTACGAGGTGATGGCCCCGGAGGCTCCCGGGGAGCCTTCCAGCCAGGAGGCTGCTCTGCGGGGTGCAGGAGCTCCCTGGGAAGGGCCCTGCAGCGGCCGCGCGGCGCCTCGCGGGCTCCCTGGGAAGGCGACTTCCTCGGAGCTGGTTCCTTGCCCTCAAAAAGCAGCCGCCTCTCCCTGCTGCGTGGGGAATGGGCAGCCGCGATGCCAGGAATATCTCGATCTCTCATGTAACAATTTTAGTTTTCTGTATTTCATAACGAGAGACAAGCAACACTTGCCAGCTTTGTTCTAAAGTCACTTTTTAATTGGCTGAGCATGATGTACTGTACAAATTCAGTTTATTTTCTAATTGCTGCTGTTAATTAGAGTGGCAAGGAATAAAATTACCTGAGTGGATTCACAAATAATTTATTACTTTTTCAACAACTTTTTTTTTAAAAACAGGAATTTGCTGAGTGAATAGAAACAGCTAATTAGAGAAAGGCGCCAGTTACAGCCAGCATTTTGATGGGGTTTTGAAGAGGTGGTTTAAAGTGACATCTGAGCGTCGGGTAGGGATGTTCATGCCATCTTGAGGTGCTCAGCTAAGAATGCTTGATCGTGCACACTTCCATCACGTTTTGGCGAGAGCAGCCTCCTCGCTGAGCAATCAGCGGGCAGCCTG
>VZSV01000005.1:3434815-3462123 GCA_013398735.1 Nothocercus julius
GCCGCCGCTGCGGCCTGCGCTCGCCGGGACGGCGCTTGGGCTGTGGTCGGTTGGCATGAGGTTGAGTGCCACAGCAATACCGAGCTGCTGCGGCGCAACAGCTCCTTGGCCTGCTGGTCCGATAATTCCAAAGTGTTGCTGCTTATAGTGCAACGTATGGGCCAAGAGGTTGAAACACAGTTGTGGCAACTAGTTCAGTTTTGGAAGGATTTTTTTTTCTCTGAGACACCCCAATGAAATCAGCAGATACTGTGGTCGAGGAGCAGGGAAGGATGCTGGGTCAGGGCTGCACAGAAGCTTTTGCAGCCTTTGCTCAGCTGACGGTGACACGTGTGTGAGAGGCGACCCGGCGGAGCCCACGCCACCCCCCTGAAGCACTTGTTTGTGCAGGGGCATGGGGACACCCAAGACAGTGGGTAGCACCCCACGATGTTCTTTTGGAGTGTTTCTATGTTGCAGGCTTTGGAAGGAGCTTTTATACTTTTAGCTATGGCATTTTTACTATTTTGGAGGGGCCAAGGTGGAAAGCAGATCTTGCCACAGCAGATTTTTTTTGGTTTTCCACGCTGGCAGCCGATCAGATGAAGGGCAGCTGTAAATGCTGCTGTTTGTTTGCTGTGCTGAGCTCGGGCCTGAACGAGGGCTCCCGCTGGCTCGTGTGGAGCTGCTGCTCAGAGACCCAGAGCAAAGCAGTAACTCCTGCTTATTTAGCCCCTTTAATGCAGCAGGAGGGGGTGTTTTGCCCCAGGCGAGCAAGGACAGGGAGGTGCTGCCGCTGCTCTGCAAACGCCCTGCGGCTCCCGTGTTACTTTTGCTAACGCTGTGCCTAGGGCTCGGGGCTGTTCTGGGCATGCCAGGGGTGGCAGGAGCCTTGGGGTGATCTCAATCAAAGGTGCAAAAACAGGTGTGCCGGGATACTACATACTGGAGAGCTACTGTCCAACATTCAGAGAGAATCAACTGAATTCTAAACACGGGTATGTTTTCCACCTAATGCTATGTGTTATTTCAGTAAACCTCTAGAGAACTTCTTGATATAGAAAACCTGTAACTCGTGCATTTCTACAACTTTGAATCATGTTTTCACATATATATTGGCACAAAGCGCAGTATATGAGAACAGCTATTTTTCAGACAAGCTTTGCATCTTTTACTGCAGATCCTCACACTTATTTACTTTAAGTCTCACCATATGGGAAAAGCAAAACACTGTGCATATATGCTGTGGTATTACAAGTATTTATTGCTTTAACTCTTTCTGTTATGGCTTGTTTTCCTTTTCTCAAGCTAGCAGTTCATATATTTCCAGTATAATGCAGTACTTGTGGTCATTACTTCCTAAATTTCTTTTAAAATGAAAATGTATTAAGTTTCAATATGCACATACAGGATTGCATATACTGGCATAGTTATGTATTATATGTACATACAGCATGCTGCATGGCATGGCATACCTTGCTCTACATTTTTTTCCCCCAAGTAAAGTGGATCAGATGAGGGGAGCACCCAGGAGACTATTTGCTGCAAACTCTCTGATAGCCCATAAATGTTTCAAAATATTGGCATGAATATCTTAAAGCTTCTGTACTTTCTTTCAAAGAACACTGCTACTAGCCAAAATACTAACACTGAAGGTGATGGGATCGGAGCCTCTGTAGTCTCTTTCTCCTGCTCTCTCTATCCTGCACTCCTACGTGGTGGTCCCAGAGCACCTGGCAGCTATTTAGTGAGTCTCTTGATCTTCACTGGTGAGAAATCCATATGCACTGCCCAGGGAGATGGTGCTATTAGGGATCTTGCCAAGTCTTTGATTTTTCTGTACTTAGAAACTCAGTTTCCTCTCCATATGTGCGTCACTAATCTAGAATCATTTGCTTCCTTGATCTTTTTTTTAATACTGCTGATTTCCCTACCTACTTGACTGGTCCACTGCCATTGCCTCCCTCTTGCCACCCCTAGTACTGAAGTGGCTTGACCATAATAACCTGTTGGCCTACGGGTCGCATCATTCTTGTTGTGGTACTACTTGTATTTCTAAATTGGTAGTCTTCCCCTCATCTCCTTTTACAGTATTTTCATCTCCTCTCGGAGATGCTGCTTTGCACAACAAGTCATTGCTTCATGCCTCTTCTGAAGACTAATGTCTCCCAGGAATCTCACAGGCCATACACTAGTAGCAATATAAAATTGAAATGTAATATTTAAACGAGGGGAAGAAATGCAGCTATGTATGGGCCATAGCTAAAATATCTCATAGCATGCAAACATAAACATTTTCCTATGGTTCATCCAGTCATCTGTGTAACTGCTGACTTCTTAACTAGGATTAGATACTGCAAACACCTCCACACACACAGTATTAGGCACCCAAATAGGTCTGTTTGACTCACTGGTGCAAATATGTCACCATATGTCAACATAAAGTCTTTGCTGCAGGGAACTTGCAAGGTATTTACTTTGCCAACTTACGTGTCAGTTCAATATATTTTAAAAGAAAAGGTACTTGTATGTAGCTACCAAATTCCAGTTTTGTAATTTCTATTAAGACTAGAATGAATATAATCAAGAACTATCTTGTTTTTTAATGTGCGAATAAGGAATAATTTTCGTATTCAGCATGATTAATTTCTATTTAAAAAGCCAACAAGATTAATTATACATACATAGTATTTCTTTCCCAGATGATCATTTAATCAGATAACTTTGAAAACCAACCTAGATAATTTCCTCTGTTTTAACAATATTCTCTAGTGTCCTAAACCATGGCCTGCTTAACCAGATAAGGCTTTATGCAACTGCTGAATACACAAAAATTTTAACAATATCATGAAAAGATAAAGCACCGTAAGAGACATCTTGGGTAGCCCCAGCCAAAGGAATTTGGCCAAAGATTTCTATCAGATTGCTGCATTATCACTTCCATAATCTTTTCCTTCTGACTCCTAGATAAAGGCTGGAGTGTAGTATTAACAGGTTATGGTGTGACTTGTTTCATCTTCAGTTCTGTAGTAGTTTGCCGCTGGATCATCTAGTGAAATAAGTCGTCAGCCTATTTCTACTCCTTATTTTTTTCTCAAATATTAAGCTGAAGGCGGCTTAATTACTAAGCCTTGTGCTTATACTTTTAGGTAATTTAGGGAAAAATTGCTATTCAGACTAAAAATGATTCCTTCCTGACTTCAAGGTGCAAATAGAAATTTTCTTCCTACTCTTTCTATTGCTCTGAGGTGACACGTGTTAATCTCCATGTGTAACGCACCCTACCAGGCAGGAAGGTTCTGAAATGCCACCTTTGTTTCGGTTAGGAAAAGGGCTGTTACCTGAGCGAGGGCCAAGCCACGGGCCTAACGGGCACGTGCACTGGTTCATGCGCGAGCCATGTTTCAGGACACGCTTACTGCAGCCTGCAAGAGCCGAGAGGCATTTATTAGTCTCCATGTAACCAGCTACCTAACCACCCTGTCGTTTGTTTTCACTTGTTAAAGGATTTCAGATCTACTATGGCTTCATATAACAGTGTGTGTGTCTATTCAAAATCCTACGTTCATTCACTTGGGGAGTTTTCAGAGAGAGCCAGTGACTATGTAACCTGCAGTCATTTGATCCATACTGCTGTGGCTAAATAGACCAGGCTTTTCCTAAGCTGCTTTCTTTTCATTCCACAGTGTTGTAATTAAATATGTGAACTGAAATGTTGCTTTCTTGCCCACTGCTCATTGCCAGCATGCACAGGACATCTGCAGCCTTCCTTTGTAGCTGTAGATCTCAAATCCAGGGGCTTGTGCAGTGCTGTGCTCATGCTGAAAGTTAAGCCCTTCCGTAAGAGCTCGCAAGGTGAACAGCACGGATTTCCCATGCCTCGTGGCAGGAGGATGAGTCCGTTCTGCGTCTGCAGCCCTTCAAGGAGAGAGCATCGTGTCTTGGGGACCTATATGTAATATAACGACAATATAATAGAGCATTTGCTTGTCCTTGAAACACTGTCGTACTCTTTTGCTGCTTAACTGAGCTTCCTATAGACAGTGTTGCATAGGAATTTTTATTTTCGGGGTGAATTTTTTTCATCTGAAGGGTTCTGGACATACTTTACCAGTGAGAGCAGCCTGTTTGCCTGACGCATCATCACCTAATATAGAACATTATTGATATTTGCTTAAAAAAGTGTTTACATTAATGTTGTTACTGTTGAAAACTTCTCTGTGAAGCAGTTCAATATTTTCTAAGTTGCTGTTTTGAATTTAGTGCTAGATGATGGGCAGAGGTCTGCTATAGTGTTATTTTTGAGGGTTCAAACAGCCTATTTTTGTGCTAAGATGAATTTTAGTAATTGCCCTAAGTATGCTATTAGTCAAAATGAAGCTGAAAAAAAACCCAATTATTGAAATAGACTGCTGTGACTGGAATCTATAGCTGATATATTAAAGCTCCACTGTCATGCTTAATAATTGACTCAACCCTCTGGCAATTTTGGAAAAGAAAATGAACATTAATAGTGACTTAACTGATGATTATTTCTTTTCCCTCATGCATTAGAACAATATCCTGAAGTATATCAGTTAAGTACTACAATAACTTTATATCATATGTGCTCTCTTTCTTCTGTACTTTTGTACTACCTCCTTTCCCAGTCCTCCTTTCATCAATTAATGCTTTTCTCCAAGTCCCCGTTGCTGCCCTGGTGTGTGTAAGCACTGGGGGAGCCAATGATTTATGAATCTTTGTTTTCACTGGGGCTAAAGGGGAATAATCCATGCTGAGAGAGTCACACATCTAGTAGAGAGCACTTTCTATGCTCTTGGTGCTACTAGTTCTCTCGATTTCTCTTTTTCTTTCATAACAGGAAGAAATGCCCAAACGAAGTGGTCAGTGTGGTCAGCCCAACGTAAATGGGCTTCTCTTACGAAACTCCCAGTTGTTACTGTCTCTGCGAGGTCTGAAGTGGTTGCTGGTGGGACAGGTAACGTGATTATCCTCCCGCCTCGTGCAGCTCCTGTGAGCGGCAGCTCCCCGGCCTCAGGGCTGCCCCACCCCAGGGGCTCCGGGGCATCTGCGGTGCTCAGCAAGGAAGGCGCCGTTCGGAAAACCCGCCTTTGGCAATTGCCTGAATGATCGTGCTTTCTCCAGTTTATTTTTGAAGCTGATCTGCTTTGTTAGGGATAAATGTTTCTCCTATGGGGAGAAGGATAAGCTTTTGGGTTAAATATCACCTTAGATCGCTTTTCCATTGACGCTACCTCAGGAGAGCCATTTCAGTTTGGATCTTCTCTTCCTCTTTCTCAGCAGTCTCTGCCGACCTCTTCTTGAAGTCTTCCAAAATTTGCCTTTTGGCTCTAAAGGTATTTGTAAGGGAATCGGACATAAAGTGGGAATATTATATTTGTTCATGATAGCTTAAGATAACACTCTGGAGATGACCAGTTCAGACTTATTGAAAGGAAAGGTGAGTGCAGGCTGCAACCTAAGCCTCATTTCTGGATTATTCAGAGGTATTTGGCATCTACCAGACACCTTGGCTCCCTTGTAGCTTATTGGCTCAATCCTTTTTTACATTATCTTTTTTTGTTTGTTTGTTTGATTTGAGGTTGATTTGAGGAGAAGGCTGAACTATCCAAAACCAAAACTGGACTTAATGATGTCAATTAGAGCCTATCAAATATTGGATAGTGTCCAGTCCTGATCATTCATCTCCAGGAGGATGGATGAATTGATTTCTTTGGTTGTTACTATTCTTGATTCTATGACTGAATTCTCAGATACATCTGTGTCTGAGGCATGGCTGAGCTTTACAAACTCATTTGTTTTTATATTAAGGAAAGGTGGTTTGTGTTTAGGCAAGAGCATTATTTACACACAATTGGCTGTTTTTGCACCACTGTTCATCTCAAGCCCCGTGCCGAAAGCAGGAACACTTTGTCCTCAGGTGGGGAACCAGCGGCCCAGGGGGGTGGAGTGAATTCTTCAGGGTCAGATATCAAAAGAAGAGGGCAGAAATCTCAGGGCCTGTTCTCAAGGCCCTCTCTGCAGGATGGCAGAGCTGCCCTCCTGCTCTGGAGCCCTTTTGCTTTAGGTTTATATGAATTTATCATGTGGTCGCACCAGGCGAGCAGCTGCAGCTTCACCCCAGGAAAAGGGACGTGCTGAGCATGTCCAGGTGGGCGCCAGCGCGAGCTGGTGACGCTGAAGTGACGACTAACTGTGGAACCTGCCCAAAGCTGCCCTGCACCCTCGAGTTTAGCCATTTTTTCCATTCTTGGAACAGAAGAGGAGCCTGCTGGGTCACCCACAGGCACACACTGTGAGATCCACTCACCTGAATTAATGGGGCAAAACAGTGTTCCTGGAAAGGGTTGGCTGGACAAAGATCCCCGTGGGCTTTCTGCTCTCTCTTGTTTCAGGTTTTCTTTGCTTTCCTTGTTTCTGGAAAGAAAATCTGCAGCAGGCACCAGTGGTTACTTGGGTCGCTAAGTGTGGGGAAGGTGGGGACCTACTGGAGCAGGATCATGTTGCTTTTTTAACTCAGGAAGACTGAAGGAATGTGTTACCCCAGCATAAGTGAGCAGTACATGCATGCTGGGCCTAGGAATACTCTGGTGTAGATAAAGGAGCAGGTCCCTAGTTGTGGCCATATCATCTTCTCTACCTAGCACTTAGCAAGTGCTTATGCTCTGTTATACAGTATGGGATTTGATGCTAATGTATAACCCTGCTGTAGGCACAGGAATGAGAGTGCGGCCACTAGCAACATTTCAAGACAAAACATATTCTAGAAAAGAAAGTCCTATCTGCCTGGGGAGAGAACACTTTAAATTGGGCTTTCCTTGGAGAAAATGGTATGGATTGGCCTCCAAATCTGCTTAGAGTGAACAGCTCTAATTCTGGTAATTACTGCTGAGTGACTGCAGGCAGCTGCAAAGCACCGGGCTAGAGAGATGGAGAAGGGGATGCTCATCCTTGCCTGAATTAACTTCTGCTCTTACAGCTCTGCGTGAAGCTGCTGGAAAGACTGGACTGCCCAAGGGTCACAGAAAGCCCAATTTGGCTCAGAATTTCAGATTTTTTTTCCAGGAAATCTGTCTCCCTGCGAGATAGTTCTAGAAGTCAGCATCTCATTAGCAGAAGAGCAACAGAAAAAAAAAATTACTCAGTTTTCATTCCTGCTATAAACTAAATGATGAATTAAATCCTTCCCCCCCCCAAAAAAAAAAAAAAAAAAAAAAAAAAAAAAAAAAAAAAGAGGCATTACAACTTGAGAAAGAAAGAAGGAAAGAAGTCCTTGATCTAAAAACTATTGGTTGTAAGGCTGGGGGAGGAGGGAGTATTGCTTTTGGATGTAGAAGAGCTATCAAGGTATGTTTAGAATGATCATGAATAAATATTGCTATTATATAAAGATTTCTTTAATACTGAAATTAGCTATATTAATATTCCTAGCAGTTTAAAGCAAGTAATGGCTCACTGCATTGGAGGATATTTACTCACTAAGTTTCATTAGATAAATCCCCCTGATGCCTGCATTTATCTGACACTTTTTATTTTTCTATATTTAACAGGAACCAAAGTACAAATCTTTTCTCCAGGTACTATTGCCAAGTAAATGATTATTCATTAACTCTGGGTAAGGAAAAATGGGCTTAGAAACATCTAAGATCTCTGGGGGGAGTCTCTACGTTAATCTCCTCTCAAATTCCTGCTGGTATTCTGTGCAAGTATTATTCCAAATTAATAATGCAAAATAACTAGAAAGTAGCAGAAACCCTAAGGAGAATATTGCTATTGTTTTTTTCCCCACTCCCCTCTCTAGAATGGGTTTGATTGATATTCTTTGCATTCATTGCCCCTGCAATCTGCTAAACTGTTTCTGTCCTGGGTACCTGAGTAATTACTTCACTGTGCACTTTATATAGAAACTATAGCTAAAGGACATTTTAGCTCTCAACGAGAATTGCTGGAATAATAACTGCAAATAACATGTTTGATTAATTTTCTACCACCACTGATGAATATACTTTTATGAATAAATGCCTTCATTAATGGATTGGTTTGTAGAATATAAATTATTTGGGATGCTTTTCCATCACTGAATAAATCATTCTTCAATGTTTTTATTCACTAAGCCATCCGCATTCTGTTTATAAAATGATATAAACTGCAACTTAGGGTTGCAGTTTATCTGAATCTGAAACTCTTCTAAAATCTACAGGGAATAATTCTCTCATCTCAAAGTTTTTACAGATATAGCTGTTTAACCTGGAAACTCTGTGCTCCATGTAGAATTTGTGGGAATTGGCAGGGCTTCGGGAATAAACAAAGTTGTGAAAAGGGAGCCCAGCTCTGCAGATCTTGGGACTTTGTCCCTAACTTTAAGGAAGTGAGTGACATCACTCAGGGCTTCATATGTGCTTAATGTTCTTAATTAAATGCTTTGCTGTACATGGGCCACATCTATGTGCCCTCAAGCTCAGTGAAACGTGTATGCTTGCCTGTCTTAAGGAAGATCATGGGAATTTGTGCTATTCAGACATGCAGTTAGGGCCTGTACATGGGCTGTTAATATCTCTACAAATACTCAGTACTGCTCAGCAATAGGCTGGAAAGCAGTTCCTCCCAATTGTCTGACTCTTGGAAGAATGACTCTTATTAGAAGCAGCTTGACTGTATCCCAAAAAAAGAACATAGACTTTTCCCACAAAGAAGCAGCTTCACATAGGCAGGCATTTGGCATTGCCCCCTACAGCTTCTGCGCCTAGTCTCTTAAAAATGAACCAATAGAGTTTGAATTTTTAAATAGCGAGAATCCTCTTTTCATTATAAGGGTCTTTTCCTGCTTTATTTTAAGCCTCTCCCCCCCGCCGCCGTGTGACTATTGTTCATCAGTTACTCACTAATAAACGCCAGTTAGCGTGGGAGGAATTAAGGGAAACTGTAAATTACTGCTCATCTCTGGTGACTCTTCCCTTCACAGTCCATCTGGTAGAAAATATTATTTGGTACAGTGTGTCAAGGGTGCGAATGTCTTTGTTGTGGGTACAACCACAGTACCATAACCACTTCCAAGATAAAGCGTGAACAAAGACATATGAGGAGTGAACAAGCCCTAATGTTCTTACCTGATGCAATACACCAAGGAAAATTACTCAAGACTAACCAGAAGTGTAAACAGCTGCAGTGCTTAAGTAGCGCATTCTGAGATGTTAGGTGAGAAAGGAAAAGGCCAAATACCATTTATGAAAAGTGGAAAAAAAGGCTCCAATAAAATCTAAATTCATTTTAATTAGGTAACTTGGTTGAAAATGAATGACAAGAAGTAAAGCTCCAACTGAAGAATAAAGCTTCCCATTTTATACCTTGGACTGACGGGACTTAGCAGGAGGGGAGATGAGTTGAGCTCCACACCCAAGGTAGATTTCCACATGCGCCGATTCTCCTCCCACTGCTGGTTGCTGCAGTAGTTCCTTGGCTGCCAGAACAATCTTTAGAGGAGAGAGAAAAAAAAAAAAAAAAAAAGTTATGGGTCCTTTAAGAGTTAAGGCAAAACACTAGAGTTATAATAGCTCCTTGTAACAAAATATTTTCCTGTTGATGCCTGTTTCACCAGGACCTGCTTTGCATGAACCAGGCATGCCTTCTTGTTTTTAAGTAGGCAGTAGTTATAAAAAATCTGGTCTCTGTTTTTTTTTTTAGGAGAATTATTTGTCAGGTTCTAAGCAAATTGGAGGGTCCTCCTTTGGAAAAGCATCTTAGTGCAGCACATACTAGCCAGTTAAACTACAAGAGTTGGCCATGCAGACTGCATTGTGTAGGCTCTGTGCACCCTGGCATGGGTTTAAATCAGTCAGATGATCTGAAGGGCACTGGATCTTGCAGCTATAAAAAACTAACATGATCACCACCACTCTTGTCTTGTAAAAGCTGTCTTGGGATCTCTACTACCACTTACAGCTATACAGGATGTTAGCTGCACAAAACTGAAGGCATTTCATTAACCACTAACTCTAAAGAAAGTGCATAATGTTTTTTTCTCACATTTTTCTCTCTTATTTTCTGTCTTTCGGTTACATTTAATATAAGATGCAAAAAGACCATGCAATAGTGCCCAAAGGTAGTCATTAGTGGTGAGGCTCTCTCCTATGTTCATTCCTGGTAAACTCCTTTTTGTCTCTTGTTTTCTTTCTGTGCACAATACACAAGCTGTCATGCTATATTATTGGAATATGTGGTAATGCTGATTTTGCATTAAGTATTTAATGCTTTCTATATGTAAGTAGTAAGTATTAAAGTATTTTGTTATTTCTAATAATACTTAATTACTAGAAACTGTAGTATTTCTACTTAAGTATTTTGCTTTTTCCAGCTTGAATTGTTGTAATTATTTTATGAAACGGCTAGGGGAAATTTATTTACAATAATCTTAAAAAGTTAGGGTGGTTTTCCTCTTTTTAGTGGATCTAAGTATGAATCCTATAGTTTTGCAAATGTTACTAGCTGGTAACAAAATCAGTGTGACTGTATTAAAAAAGACGTTATTCTGAGTTTGTGGGTCTCGGGAGTATCAAATAACACACCATAAACCCAGTAGTCCCAATTACGCATTTATCTTGGGTCACTGCTCTTCTAAGACTTTTATTTGAATCAACAAACCAGTGAAAGAGCGGCCTACTCCTCTGTAAGAAATGATCACTATCTCTACCCGTCTGGTTACCTTACTGAGGAAATATTAGCCAGGTAATTGATGAGGATATTCAGGATATTAATTTATTATTTTTTTCTCAATTTTTAATAAGTTAAATGTATATTGGGAGTTTATTTCTCCCAAATTTACTGAATCAGAATCAAAACTAAAACTAAAGCTGTGACTTGGGAGAAAGGAGACCCTGTTCTGTCGTCTTTACAGGTGATATTCACTGTGTTAAGAGCTCTGTATTCCCAAGACATCTTGTGAATGTGGAGAGAAAAAAAAATCCATATAGTAATTAAAAATAAAGAAGAGAAATATCTGCTGAGGGGAAAAAAGAAGTCAGTTAAAGCAAAGCCCTTGAGTTATATGGAAACTACATAACCCTTACATTTTAAGGCTTGGGAAATCCAAGGAGGCAGGACTGCTGCTGTATTTGAACAGCTCAACATGTTCTGATTTTAGTCTTGGAGAAAAGGATGGGAAAAAAGAAAACTTCTGCAAGTATTTTAGGTTAGACTGTCCTGAAGACTGCTTAGATAAAGATCCGTTGGTATGGACCTCCTTCTGATTGCTTTTTGAACATATTCTTTAGCGCATCACTCCTGTCTTCCTTCTCTCCAGTGAGCAAGTAAATCACTTTTCTTGTTGACTCAGCCTAACGTACCTAACCTTTGAGACAGTGAATTTCAGAGACGCGCTGTCAGGCACTTACAAAAGAGAGCCTTGCTGACATGTTAATTTGATGATAACGCTTAGATGAGTTGCCCAGGCAACAAGGAAATGGTTATGCTGATTTCTACCCTCACTAAAGACAGACTGGATATTTAATGGATGACTAAAAGAGAACAAATATTTTAAATGTGTAAATACCAGTGAGAAGAAACTAATTATGTAAAGTTAAAAGGCAAATTAGCGTGAAATTTAAGAGAAGGAAAATGCGCACTTTGCACCAGAGAAATATTCCAAGAACGACATATATTAGCCTGTGACTAAAGTGATAAAAAATGAGGACTTTCATTGCTCAGGAAATTGCAGAATTCAAATTCTATTTTAAGATTGTTAATTTTTACCCCAGAGAGTTCTCAGCTAGGTTCTTGCTTATGATCTTATTTGTCAGAGAAGATAGGGAAAGTCTTACTGCGTGCTGCACTTCACGCTAGCCCAGACAATTAAGGAGTTGCTCAGAAACCGGCCGGAGTGGCAGGCGATGAACATAGGGCTTTCCCATTACCTTTCTCCTGCCTAACATCAGTCCTAGGGTCAGCAGCATAGAGTGTGTGTTGACTGAACACAGACGTGTGCTTTAATACCAAGGTTTCTCAACAAATTGCAAACTGCAAATCTGTAGATATTTCTTGAGGTCTTCTGGAAGCTGGGTTCTCTATCTGAATTATCTATGCTGCTGGACAAGTGCCATTTCTTCCACAGAGTCGTGCACCACGATTCTGCATCGCTGCATTTTGTCCTTTCCTGGCTCAGGGGAACTGCTTGTGATCTGGGTGCTATTAAGAAACACTGAAGATTAAACACCATCAGATGAAAGGAAACAGCATGGCTTTCGCTTTGGCTCATCAAAGGCAGCTTCCAAAATCCTGCTCTCCCACCAGTGATTGCTGTGCTGTCATCAGAGAAACATCCTCCTCCTGGTATAAAGGAATGATGGGGCTGACTACCTTTTTTTTTTTCCCTTTTCTTGTTACACCTGCATTTACAGCTCTCTCTGACTGCTAAACATCTTTTAAACAGCATCCTTAAACGTACAGTTATCTCAGGCTTCAAGTAGATAATATGCTGGATACGTTGTTGTTAAATGCCAACATCTGCTAGCTGCTAGCATGGGAATTTGGAATAGAAACTAGTGAAACTTTGTCAGCCCCATTGCAGTGCTGGAGTAAATGTCCTTAAGATTTTTTTTTTTTTTTTTCAGAGTGAATAAAAGTGGGAAGAAAACTAGCTTGCTAAGAGGAATAGTTGGCAACTAATTAAAAATAGCTTTGCTCTTTGTAGGCTTTGCAGATGCAAAGATGAGACAAATACTTTTTGGTCCTGATTCAGCGGGTTCATGAAGGTCATGCGATTCACAGCTCCAGACATTTGCCTGACCTGCAAAGAACCATCCACTTGAGAGCCATGGGGCTGCGGGAAAAGCATTTGATCTCTGTGTGCGCCTGCCTGTTGGCTATCGCGGTGTCAGAAACGCCTCTGTTAGTGCAGAATGTGATAAAGAAGAACCGAAGAGCAGGCTGTGGGCCGGGCCCCAGCCTTCTCCTGCAGCTCCAAATGGGTACAAATCCAGAATCACTTCTATGGTAAAGCTTTTTCTGTAGCCACCTCATTTCCCAGACATGGTACTCCTTGCAGATCTCATTTCCAATACACCATGTCGAGAAATAAGAAAAAGAAAAAAAGCCACCCATGGCCCTCAGTGATGTTGTACTAAATTTTTTGCAATCATGAAATATTTTTTTTTCTGGCTGCAGGAAGCATAAGGATGTGTCTGTAATGCACATGGCTCTGCTCGTGGGTGTGAGCCGCTTCAGCCGAGCAGCTGCTGCAGGGGCTGCTGCAGCAGAGCCCCAGGATGCAGGGCAGCAGCAGGGAGTGCAGCGATGCCGTCCGTCTGCAGCAAGAAAAGCACAGGAGGGTCACCATGGCCAGGACTGCCAGGTGGCAGAGGGCTAAATGCCACAGGATCAGTCTGCCTTCAACTCCAAGTTGCTCTTCTGACTCTGTGTGACTGGTTAGACAAAAGGGTAGGCAGGAAGGTCGCTGCCATCTCTTGGGAAAATCGTGATGGTTCATAGCAGTGTAGAAAATACCCTTCAGGAATGTGGGTGAGAAGAGGATAGTGCCTCTAAATCTCACACAAATATTGTATGGCATCTTTCCTGCACAAAGGTCTCTGTCCTGGGAAGCCAACAGGGTTTTGGTACCAGGAAAGATTGCCCTCATTTATTTATTTTATTTATTTTGAGTAAGGGCAGCCCGAACCATGAAGAGAAAACATGAACATTTTTGCACTGAACTGAGTGTCCTTTCTATTGCACAATAGCACAGGGAGCTGCACTGGGATAAAAACAGAGCAATTTCTTATTTAACTCTCCAGCAACAGAGTAAATCACACACATTTTTGATGCAGCATAGAGATTTATGGAAAATGTTGGCATGGTTGTGTTTTTTCTGTCGAGATAATAGCAGCTGTTTCAGCATTTTTGACACGCCTCCTTAAAACACAACTGTATATTTTACTGATTTGTCACCTTTGTTCAAATACTAGGGATGGGTAATTCTATTTTCTTACTTAGAGAATTTATTAATCTCCTTTCTTCATGTACCAGTATATTGAGGTGTGAATTTCATATACAGATTCCCAAAACTATAGCTACCAGACTGACCTTTTCTGTGGGGACAATGATGCCAACTGATAGTAATTTATTTTTTTAATGGTCTTTCCATACTAGGTTCAAAAAGTGGAACATACTTTCCTGTATGCTTTATGTTGCATTATAGAAAAGAAATGATTACTCTGGACATGAAACTTCAGTTTGGAAAACAGTGTTCCTACTGCAAGCAGTACTGCCAAGCAAAATATTTGCCTACTTTTCGGACAGTCTGGCACTTGGCATACGGTAGGTAGCAGGAGAGCTGTATCGCTAACCTCTGTAAATGGTAGGCATTTGATTGAGGGTTATAGGTATTTGAGGCATGGTAATGAGATTGGAAGAGCCTGGAGGGCTCAGAGCGAGGGCTGAGGCTCAGGGTAATGGCCAAGATGCGTCCTGATGGACCATGGTTAGAAAAGGGAGGTGGAAAGAGGGAGAGATAAAAGGAAGATCAGTTTGTGACGGATAAAATCCTTGGGGAGTGGCACAAAGACCAGAAAGTGAGACTGGAATGAGAGGCTATGAAGGGGCCAGGAGAGACCCAAGTGAAACCTGGTTTTGATCTGCTAAGTTTTATGCCTTTTACACTGCTGGTTCATGCAACTGTGGAGAATCTAACAGTGACTCAGAAAAATTATGAAAACAGTAAGAATTTTAACCACAAAGAGGCTTTTCATTGCTTAAAAAAAAAAAAAAAAAGGATAATTTAAGAATATTTTGGGTATTTGAAGCACTGTCTCATTTTGTTGGTGCAAATGAATCAGGGGACAATCTTGGCTGTCTTGCTCTTCCTTCCTCCAAGCTGCTTAGCACATACAGCTTCAGCAGGCAGAGCTCTGCTATGGTTTTTATTAGACAGGAAGATTAAACGAGTTCTTCTTACATATCTTTATTGCCAGGGCATGACAAGGAAGGAATCTAGTTTGCCTTTCAGGTCCTAGATTTTTTTTTTTTTTTTCAATTTTAGTGAAAAAATAAATTAAAAAACGTGAATTGTGTGCACATTTTAATTCCCAGGGACTTCCAGATCATTACGAAACCCCATGGGGCCACCTTCCCAATGCCACATTGCAGTATGGAATTGCACTGGAAAAACACGGTCCCTGCTAGGAGTTGGGAGCCGGGTGAGGCGCAGCAGGAAGGGCCGCGGCAGCGCTCGGCGGGCTCTGCCCCTCCAGCCCCCCGAGCGTGCGGCGGAGCTCGTGGTGCTGCCGCTGCCAGCGCCCTGCTAACCTGGGCCGGGCAGATCACTTGCGAGCACACGGGGTGGACAAATTACGTTAAAAAGCACGAAAAAAGAGAATCAAATTGGAGGATGATCAATTATTGCCTGTCTCTACTGAAACTTATGTTAAATAATAGTTTTTTTTCTGGTTACTACAACAAAGAAAAGGAAGTCAGACTGATGTATTCAAGCCAAGTATCGTCTGTCATTTTCCTAGTAAGAAATTTCAGATTTTGTGGAATTTATATTCCCATACAGCCAAATTAACATTTTCGTAAGAAGATTTGCACAGTTGACAAATGCTTCTGAATAAGGCAGAGTAATGAGAATTATCTTTAAAAAATCAGCTAGCATAAGCAAGACAAAACATGTAATTCATTAAGTAACCCCATATGATCTTCTGAGTTCCAAAAACTCTTCAGCTCAAAAAAATGCTGATTAGGAGGAGACTTGTAGTTAGAAGAAATCCTGTGGTTAACAACACAGAAGAAAACAGGACTGTAACTTCCTCTGGCAGTACAGGCAAGGCTGTGCTGCACACTTAGCTGCAGACACAACCACAGCCATGGTGTGAACAGGCTGCTGCACATCTTTCTTGGGAAGGCTGCTTTGCCAAATCCAAATTAGTGGTAACCTGCTTGTCCCAGGGAGCTGCGGAAGCTGCATGACCTCCACGAGCGAGCGCTCGTGCGCTCACGGGGCTGCTCAGATTCGTCTCTTCTGCGTCCCCCAGGCCGGGCAGGCCCGTGGGGCCACTGAAATCCCCACGCGCTGCTTCAGAGGGGCACTAGTCACTTCCAATGTGCTGTGGGTAGTTAGTGAAATTAGGTGCTTGGAAAAACTTGATAATATGAAGTATACTGGAACATTTCTTGGATCGGCACAGCATTACTCATGCATCATTAATTCTCAAAATATTAAGGGAACATTTCTTAATATTGGGCCTATTCCGTTAAAGAGACACAAAGCAGCTTGCCCAGCTTAAAGGAGGCCGCGGCGCCCGCCCAGCAGCTCCGCAGCGCGAGGGCAGGCGGGGAGCCGAGCGGGGAGCCGAGCAGGGAGCTGGGCTGGGCTCCTTGCGGAGGAAAGACTTGCTGGCCTCGCAGCACAGGGAGGCTCTGGCTTTTCTTTTACTCTGTGGCATTATATGTCTTTTATTAGTCCAGAACTGCAGCACTTTGTGTTGCTTGTGTTACTTAACTCTTTGATAGGGCTTTCTTTTGTCACAGAATACTAATTTAAGCTCTATTTGGCATTTCTCTTGCGACTAAAACACTGAAACTTTGCCTGCAAGTTTGAGTTTGAAGAGAAAGTGAATTTTTTTAGCAGTGATATTAGCACGACAGCCGCACTCTGCAGTTCTGGTGTTTCGTTCTTGCGCTGTGAGGGGTTTCCAGGCCCCGTGCTGCGTTACGGCTTCCCCTGCGCTCGTTGCTGCGGTGCCACAAGCGCGCGTGGCGCAGGCGAGCGCGGCGCCCCTGCCTGCGCACGGCTGCTCTCCCTCGTGCTGCACCGTGTGCGTCGCAGCTCCTGGGCGCTGCCGCCGCGCGCGGCGCTCAGGCCGGCAAGACCCGGGGCGCGTCGGCGGCACAGCAGCAAGCAGCTCCTGAACTAGGCTGTTTTGCGGTGCGGATGTTGCTCTCCCCTGCGCTTTAAGGTTGTCTCTTCAGAGGGAAGGCAGAGCTGGAAGATCACTAGGATTGTTATATAGGAGTAGTTGATGGCTTTCTCCATCAATGACCCATTACCAGGTGGTCTGACATTACAGACCAAGATGCAGGTGGAAGGCAACAAATGCAGGTAGGTCTGCTATCCAGTGAGGGTCCAAAGCTGCGTGAGAGCAAATCGTGAGCGCGCCAGGCAGCTGAGGGGACCCTGCCGTACATGTGTCCGGCCGCGCTCCTGTGAAGGACTGCTTGAGAAAGGTAAAAGCAGATGTCAGGCAGGACACAGGTGTTTTTGATAGGCCACGAGATACAATTAGATAAGGAGAGCCCTGGGAAGCCCAATGAGGGTGGGTGAGTCAAGCCTGGGGAGTTTTTGATGCCTGTGGGAGCAGCTGGAAGGGCAGGGAGCTCTGAACTGAGCCTCAGGTACCCCCAGCTCTCACCTTTGCAGCTCGCCAGAGAGCAGGGGAGGCGCCGCTGTATGAAATCTGCTGGCTGTGTGGCTATTCCACACCATAGCGCCACTAGGTAAGGTAGGATATTCAAATGATATGATTTGTTTGTTTTCTGAACAATTTTCTTGCCTTGGCAGGTGAACGTTAGCTTCCAGGTTGTTACCACACCAGGGAATCACCTCAGAGGCAAGAAAATCCTAGGTGTGATGTTAAGCAGTGGGACACGGTGCAGCCGTGAGGGACACGAGGGACACGTGCAGCAGCTGGGGCAGGATCTCCCTTTGGAGGATGCTGCAGTCCTGTAGCAGCCTGGTATCCTCGCTGGGGAAGGCAGTGGCGAAGATAAATGCGAACAACAGTGGAAGCAGGAACGTAAGGCAGTTGTGACCTCTTTTGTTAAATGTTTATTATTTTTATCAGTTGGGCTAGAGTGAAAATGAGATGTACTCTGACTGCTTTTGTAAAAATGTAGTGGGTCCATGGCTGTGAGCTTCTAGGCTCAGAATAACACTAATACCTGATAAATGAGAAATTACCCATGCATTTCCTAGACATGTGGTCTGAGCTTAGGTTTTTAAATGGCTGCTGCAGTGTTTCCTTAGCAAAGGCAGTGGCTTTGTTTTTCACAGCAGCATTTGAGGAAAATCAAAATGCTCATTGCCTAAAGTTTTCTTGGGTATTTTGTCAGGACTGATGAGTTACTAAACAGGCTAACTATGACATGGACAATTTTGAATATAAACCCAGGTTAACTAAATGTCTACTGTAACTGAAGGTAAAAAGGGCCAGCAAGTGGGTGCAGAATCAGTAAATGCACTGTTAAACTAATTAGACCCACATGCTTATACTTACAAAATAATAAAAATGAACTAAAACATATTGAAAAGATAAAGAAGCAGATGAATGAATGACTACAGGCACTTTGAAATAATGTTTAAAATGCAAATATTGATACTTCTCCCACATTCTCCCCTTATGTAAATCACACCTAAATAAGGCATTCGGTAGAAGTGAACATATTTTTGCCTTTGAGCTTGCATTCAGATGAATGCAGCAAGCCCAACTTGAGAGGCACCTGCTGGCTGCTACAATTACTTGAAATTGCAGAGAGTTGGGGAGTCACAAATGACACCTGTTATTATGGTGGAAGCAGAGCTGGAAAGCAACTTACAGCCAAATCTGCACAGATTCCTCTGATAAGCTAAGCTTTTTCTAAAAACCCAAGCAACAAAATTTTCTCCTGGGCTGAAGTTTCAAAATCTAGTGTTTAGGGAATCCAGAAATAGGTGAAGTCAGAAAGCTCCTCTGATAGAAGAGAAATCTTCTTCCCTCTCTTTTCATTTCCTTGTTCCTCACACAGGGGAGGAGGGGGAAAAAAAAAAAAAAAAAAGGCCTTTATGAGCTTGACACCACTTTTACAGCAAGGCTATGTTTTGGGGAAGAATTTTCCTTCCTTTGCTAGGAGGTTTGGATGTGCACTTGCTCTCCGAGCTGCTGCCGTGGGCCGTTTGCAGCTCTCGCTGATTACCCCTTTCTCCGCCAGTGTTGTCATTTAATTGGGCAAACTACATCTTGCAAATACTGCTGGCTGAGGGCTCCAGTTCCGGGCTTCCCGCCAGGTAGAAGTGTGCCAGAGCTCCTCTCGGCCTTTCTAAGAGTGGCGTGTGGAGCTGCTGGAGCTCCCAGCTGACTTGTGCCACTGCTGGCCCTCCTGTCCCAAACGGAGCAGCCTTCTCTGCGGCTTTGTCATATGGGCAGGTGTGTGGTGTGCCCTAATGCTTGGCTGAATGGCAGGAGGACATGTTTTCTTTGCTTTTCTTATTTGTTTATAGATATTCTTATATTTCTGAATATATTCCTTTTATTCCTTGTATTCCTTTTTAGTGAGCAGAAAAAAAAAGTAAATACAGTTTTACTGCCTTCCCTATTCTCCCTCTCCACAGGCAGGGAAAGTTGCAAATTTATTGCGGTTGATGCAGTGCAATACCTTGAACCTCCATCGGTACTGAATGCAAGTCCCTTTACCCAGCTGTAGTAATGCCTCACTCTGCAGCATGGAGCCAGCTTGCTGAACACTGTGGTCCTTACAGGGCCCCTGAAATGCTCTGGAAATTGCACTGTAATCCAGTACTTCCCTTGCACTGCACAGGGTAATTCTCACCAGCTTTCCTTTGAACCATCTTCCTTAAAGATAACAACATTTGAATATTCATCAGACTTAGTTTAATTATTTATGGCCTCTTAGATGGAAGGTTTAGATGGCCAGCAGCTCTTTTCCCTTCAGAAATGGTCACTTCACCAGTTTAAGCCATATGTACTAAATCAGTGCATAGCAACAGAAACTGTATACTTTTGAAAAGACACTAAGGGTTTGAGCGAAGTAAAAATTTTTCAAAACAGTTTCAAACCTACAGTGCAAAGCTTGTAGTAACTTTTCTGCACCTTGACGTGGGCATGAAGTAATAAAAATTAAGCCCATAATGGAGAAAGGGAATGCAGTATACCAGGTAACATTAGACTTGGAATTATACTTCAGTGTATTTAACTACATGAATTTTCAAATTGCAGACTGCTGCAATGTATTTTGACTGCAGCGCAACATCTTCACTTAAAGGTTTGCCAGAGGGTCTGTGGACAAAGCCTTTCCTACGGAATAACATGATCCTATGGAACATCCATGCTACTTCTGCAACAGCCCTGAAAACAGCCCTGCTGTTCAGGAGTGCCATGGAAACACTGCCTGAGCAGCCTCCTTCCCTTACCAGGGGAAAGGAAATATTTCCCCCGATAAATTGATCTAAAATTGGGATACCATCCTTGATTCACGAGGACTAAAGTGAAGGTTCATTTTATGATTCAGCCTTGGAGAGAATATCTGTATTTTTCTGTTTCTTATTGGTAACCACAAGGGTTCCTTCTGGGGGATCACATTAACTCATGAGAACCTCATGAGGTGCACAATATGTTCTAGTGTTTTTTAATTACTTGTAGCCTTTACAATCTCTTATAAATGTCATGCTGCTTCATTTACCATTAAATATCTTCTTCAGGGAAGAGATTTAATTTTTTTTTCATATGTGATGTGCAGAGGAGAACTGCAAATTTACGTTACTGTGGGCAAACAGCAGGTCTGTTTAGCAAACAAGCTTTAAACTATTATATCAAGCTTTTTTTAGTAATGCTGTGTTGATGCCACGTAACAGCAAATGCAGGAGATGGAAGACATTCTCTCCCTGTACTGACTGCAGATGGCCTTGCCTCAGCCACAGGCTGCTTTGCTATTTGGAGACAGAGGTCTACACGCGAAGAAAAACAGTGTCACCTCAGGTCTCCCCACATTTTCAAGATCTCTGTGCTGAGGGGAAAAACATGAATTCTCATCTCAAGTTGACTTCTGGTAACTACTGAAGAGCTTGAATCTATTCACAGTTTTCTCCCACTCCTCAAACCCACACATATGTTGTTCAAAGTGCTTTGTGCACAGATACAGCTCCTGAAAAATCATGTTGTAATTAACAGCTTCCAAGCTTAAATTTAGCCCCTCAAAGCTGCATGCAGAGATGGTGGAGCTGTGCAGGATCGCTCCTGAGTGGAGGCGGGTGCTTGGGACAGGCTTTGCTGAGGCTTTTGCTACTCGTGGGAGGATCCCCAAGCTGCTCCCAAGTGCTAATTAAACATCACAACTCCCCTGTAAGATAAATAAGGAATTACCCACACTGAAATGCCCCACCTCAGGGCAAAATTTGGCAGGAGCATGACTAGAGCTGTGTGGGAGCTGCTTAGTGCAGCGAGGGAGGCCTGCGGGGTCCCAGCCGCCAGGGTGACTTCCACGCACGCCAAGTGTGGCCTCTGGGACGTGCAGCTAGTGCAGTACCTCGCTAACCCCCGTTTCCAGCTTACAGACCACATCTCAAAAGCCAAGCAGAATAAGTCCCTCGGTGGCTACTGCTTTTCTCCAGCCCACTGCAAGAGAAGCGCGTGGCTGGAGGCTGCCGGAGCAAGGCAGCCCGAAGCCCAGCACGCCTCAGCCTCGCAGCAGGGCTGCTGCTTTGTTTCTTCTGCTTTTCACTGGTTATGAATCTGAAGCGCTGTGTTTTCCTTCTCCTCAGCCTTATTAAGAAGAAAGGGGGACATCCCTAAACAGTTTACATGTGTGCTCTGAATCCATGGAAAAGGCTCAGTGCAACTTCAGCAGGGAAGGGGAGGCAGCTGTGTGGGAGGTGCTGCTGCGGGGTCAGCTCTTCCCTTGCAGGGATGGGAGGAGAGGGCTCTGCGGGCTTGGGCACCCTTGGCCCTGGCATACGAGCGAACCGGGGAACTGGAGTGGTTCTCATGGGCTCACTCGTCTCTGCACCATGTTCATATGCTCGGTGAGGGACCGTGCGCGTTGAGAGGGAGCCTATTGAACGGCTCAGCAACCAAGCTGCAGTCTCAGCTAAGCTGGAAAAAAAAAAAAAAGCAGAGGAAAGGACTGAGTTTGATTTTTGCAGAGGTTTTTACCGGAGAACTGAGATGTTTTTGTGTGAACACAGCAGGTCTGTGCGGGAAGCCCTCGCGGAGCCGTCTCCGAGGGCTCGCGTGGTGGCTGTGCCGAGAGCCACGAGCGCAGGTCACTGTCAGCTGGGGACTTGCTGCCATCCCTTGCCAGCCGAAGTCAGCAGCAACCTGCTGCGGTGCTCTTCGGTGCTCCAAGGTCCAATTACCAGGTCTCCATGCAGGTTTTGAGATCTGAGTGGTAACTGCTCTGTAAAGGCTTTGGCAGGAGGCTCGGCCTTGGCAAGAGGAGCTGCCAACACCCCGTGGCCACCACCTGTGTCCCTAGCACAGCCATGGAGAGCAGGAAGGTCTCAGACGATCCATGGGCTTCCCAGCCGAGTGGGTCATTAGCGGTGCCTCCAAGCCGCTTGTCCCAAGTTTCGGTAAGCGGCCTCAGCTTGGCAGGAGTTCCTGTGAAGCTCGTGCAGACGTTGCATTTAGTTTGAGTGAAAATTGCATTAAAAAAATCTGATGAGGGCCACAAAGGACAGCAGCAGCGCGGGCCAGCAGCTGCCTGTCCTGAGGACACGTCCCTGGGATGGTAACGCTGCTGTGCTCACCGTGTGCCTCTGCCCCAGCACGATGTGCCAGCCTCGCAGGCTGCTCGCAGGGGAATCCCTCCTTGCTCGCACCTCAGCCTAGCAGAAAGCTTTCCTTTCATTTCCCCATCTGCTTGTGTTGCCAGCTCTGCACAGAGATGCTTCTTGCTCGCTCTCCATTGCGTGCAGAATGTTCCCCAAGCTCTGAATCCCTCTGGGCTCTGCCACCGATTTGCACGGTTGTTAAGTGCCCCCTAGGCAAACTCCTCTTGTGGCATTAATCTGTTCATGCGACAGTATGGGACCAAGCCTGACTTCTAGACTTCTCCATTTACTCTCTTCTTGCAACTTGTAGCCATCCTGGGTTTCACAGCAGCTGCTCTTTTCCATCCTACCTACAGCTCTACCCAGCCAGGCACACGGTGCCGACAGAGCCCTGCACCCACAGGGAGCTCTGCTGACGTGAGCAGAGCCGTACGTGGGTGCAGAAACCCACATAAAAAGAGCCCACACAGAGAGAGCCCGTGGGCCCTGGGTCCCCCATTTGGCAACCTTCAATATTTGCAATGCTCTGCTGACATTTCAGATGCTGTTATCTTTCCTAAATTAAGAGCATGTTCCAGAATCTTAATGTGAAGCGTTACTCGGCGGGTAGCTTTGCGTGAGGGAGCACGTCAGCGGTCATTCTTATCTCGAGTATTAGTGTTGTTTTGGTTACAACCTGCAGGCAATTTGCTGCAGCAAATCCCGAGTGGATTTGAACAGTCTGCGTTAGACAGCTCATCCACCAGCGGAGAGAGAGAGCCGTGTCTGTTCTCTGTGAACTTCTAAGGTCAATATGGAAACCTTTCCCAAAAAGAAAACAGTAAAAAGGAGCTGGTTGCTTTGATTACATCCTTGTCTTCCCAACTGTCCAAGTTTTCAGACGACCAGGGGAAAGGCAGCTCTGCCTGCACCTTGGTGCAGGGGTCAGAGTCAAGGCACTACTGCCAAATCGGGAATCCAGCCAAACGGAGGCTCTGGGTTTCTATGGGATTTCATTGCACGTGGTGCAAATGAAGGATGCAAAGCGTGGAGCAGGCCACGTTGCTCCGGGCCGGGGCCCGGGCGGCTGCGGGGCCCGCGAGGGGCAGTGGCCGGGGTCTGGCACGTTGTGCCCCGTTGCCGCCTCCGCAGGCCGCCAAGGGGGCGAGCAGCCCCCTGCACAAGAGCCGGGCTCTCCACAGCGGGCTCGCCTACGGTGAAAAGCCTGGGAACGAGGAATGGTTACAAGTCTCTTTCCAAGATAAAGATCATTTTCCTGCTATTTGTCTTGAAGAGCTCTTTGTTCTCAGCTTCGAGTATTTTTCCCAGACACTTGCATTAAAATTTAAGAATCTGAAAGAACAGTTTATCAAATATTGTTTGTAATCACTCTTCCTTTATCGGTGCACTAAATTAACAGCAAGTCACTGTATGACATGCTCGCTCCTCACTCAGAGAATGGTGCTTTATTCTGTTTCCCACGTGCAAGCTTATTTCTTCCTAGGGCACTCCACGGGTATAACTGAGTGCTGCATTTGGCCAAGTACCTGCAGAAAACCTGACTGATGATAACGAACAGATGACACTGGTTTCCTCTTGAACTGTCTGAGGCGGTAAGTCTCGTACCACGTTCACCCTGCAGAGCAGGAGCCCTCTCCTGTGAGCTCTTTCTGCAGCTTCGCCCCTGTTAGAGGCCAGTTGTGCAGGTCGCAGCAGTCTCACGAGCCCTGGCTACCGGCGATCTCCAGAACGGTATGAGTTGTTCTCCATGCGGATGTTCAGAGCAGACATACATTAAAACTAATTTGCTTGGGCTGGGCTAGTCTTTGGCTTGTGCAATTTTTCTCTTGTTTGAACTGTGTTAGACTATCAACTTGCTGATGTGTCAAAGGAGCCACATCTGCTAATGACTTTTCCTGTGGTGGGAGCTCTGCATTTCCTTGGCCTCCCAACTCAGTTCAGTGGAAGGCAGGCGGCTGCGTGGCCTCGCTCTGGCCAAGCACGCATTGTTTTCTGCGGCTTTGTGACTGCTTCCCAAATTCCACAAGGCCGTGGTTGCATGAGGACATGTGAAAATATTTCAGCCTGCATCTGCCCATACTTGACAATTGCTCGGCCCCGCTCAGCTCTACTTTAAAGTGGGATTGCTGTAGCCATGTGGAAAACATAGTCACAGAATAGACGTGGCAAAATAGTTTCTACAATTTGCAGCAGCCAGAAAAAAAAAAGGGGTAGTGGACACTGGTGCTGCAGTTCCCACTGGTAGCTATTAGGAAATCATTGCTTGAGAAATGCTAAGGGGGTATTCTAAAATACCATCTCCTCTGGCCTTGTTGTGTTGTCTTCTCTTAGGTTTTGATGGGAGAAGCTTCGGGTACTTGAAGTTCTCTCCCACGTACAGGGGCCTTTCCGAGAGCCCTCATTTACTGTCTGTGCCTAGGAGGCACACGAGGAGGGAGGGTGCTCTGAGCCCAGACCCTGCAGGCTTCAGTGCCTTACGGAGAGCTCACAGCCTCGGGAGTGCTGGAGATGAAAAACAACGAACAAACAAACCAGAACGACACACAGCTCAATGAAAGTCCAGAGGACATTTTTCCCTAAGTCAGACTTCCCAGAGTTAGTTTTGCTTTCCGAAACTAATCCCTGACTGGGTACATGCGAATCCCGCCAAGGAGCACGGCCATCCCTTATTCCGTGCAGATTCACACAGCCTGCCTTACCCTTTCCTTCCCCTAATGATGCTTTTTGTCAGTCTGTTTCATCCAGAAATGACGGTGCTTTCCTTTTAGCTTTGCTTATAAATGTTTGCATGTATTAGCTCTTCCGTGTTACTGGAAGTCAAAGCAAAATATTTTAAGTGTTATCACATTATCCTTCCTCCTCCTTTTCTGAGCCAAATTTGTACTCAGGCATGAAAGGACTAGGACTCCATCTTTCAATTTAAGCTTAAGATTGCCATGGTTCATGCAGGTTAATATTGTCACAGTGTTGTGTGGCAGAATAGAGCTGGCATTTTCATGACAACCGCTTTGCTCTGCTATGCTGAGGAATTTATGTGCCTTATGCTAAGGTCTTCTGAAGCTGTGATTTATCCATTCTTGTTGTTTTCCCTTGATATACACATGGATGAAACAATTTGACCCAGTGGTTTGTCAGGAGATGACTGGCAGAGTGAAGAAAAGTCCGGCCCCAGCATTATGGTTATGTTACTCTGCCTCAGCTCCATCCTCATCCGTGTCCTGCAAGACGTGAGGTTGATACCCTGCACAGCCACTGCCCAGCACCGCCTGTTGCAGAGTGCCCAAAACACTGCGTTTCCTCCTCAAATCGCCCATCACTGTGGATTCATTCGGGGCACAGCAAGGGCATGGCAGTGCTGTTGCTTTCAAGCTCTGCCTCACCAAAGCCATCTTGGCTTTAGCAACTCTACTGCTGGAGCGACGTGAGGAGTCCTCTCAGTTCCTGCGGTGGGTGCATCGGGTCACGGGTAGCCTGGGCCCAAGCCGGGGTGGCTTGGGGCTCACAGGAGCGGCCGCGGCTCCTTCCCACTCTGTGCACGGCCACGGCGAGCGCAGCGGCCGGCACTGCTCTGCCAGCAGCTGCCGGAGCAGCCGGGCGACGCACGCGAGGGCTGTGCTGCGAGTGGGCGACGGGAGCACATCCGAATGCCCCAGAGCGGCGACACCGGGCTGTGTCTTTGCCGAGGTGCAGAGAAATTAGACTCCTGGAGCCAGTGATTCTCCTGTTCTTTCTAAGCTTTCCCTTGGAGGAAATTAAAGACCGTGTAGGATCACTTTGGGAGGGTCGCTTGTTTTCTTGCTAAGTGAATAGCATTTTTCTTTCTGGGTAAAGTTACACAAGGATTTTGTGCTGTTGCTCTAGCCCTGCGGGTGTCGGGCGGTGATGGGCAGTGCCCCCTCCCCATGCGTGCTGCAGTGTTGCACAAGCAGCCGGTTGCACTTTCCCAAGATTTGGCCTGTGTCACCGACAGGATACCACATTATTCAGAAGTGGAAACTCTTACGCTGTTCCTTTTCCATAACTGCACACGCATTTTGTCTGTGCAGATTTCAAATGTGCCTGTGGACAGGAGCTGCGGAGGGCCGGGGGCAGCCCAGACTTCCAGGCAGCGCTTGTGCCGACTTTCTCCAGCCTTTGTAGCCCGTGTGAGCCATTCTGGGCGGATGCCTGTGGTGGGTCTGGAGGAGAGGGAAGCAGCAGGGCCTGGGCATCTGTGGCACCTTTGCTCTTCTGTCCCCTAAAGCTCAGCCCCAGAGCAGCTTCATGGCTTGGCTTTCCTGCGGTGCCTGGCCCCACTCCTGCTGCAGGGCATCGCGGGCCAAGGGCTGGGAAAGGCCGGGAGGCAGCGGCACAGGGCTGAGTTCTGTGCCTGGTCCGGGGGCCCGATGAGCCAGGCAGCTGGGTGAGCTCCCATTGCTCCTACACGTGTTTGCCTCGCAGAGCAGGAGGCACCGGGGCTGCCTGCAGGCCCCTGGTGGCACGTTTTCTCCGAGCCGTAGTGCTGCAGCACTTGGCTCTTCCCAGGACTTTGCCTCTAATTGATACCAGGCTGGGTTTCTGCGCGCGGTCTCCGTTGCCTCACAGTTACGATAACTGCACTGTCCTGATGCAAAGATTTGGATCAAAAGCGGTGGCCGTGGCCGGTTACAGGCGCGAGGCACCTTAGATCGCGGCGAGCAGCAGCGGGACAGAACGAAAATTCAGCGCGCTCCTTAGCGCGGCTCCCGGGGCAGCTCTGCCCGAGCGAGCGGCTCGGCCGCGGCGGCTCCGCGGGGCGGCCCCG